>VDFB02015284.1:0-18798 GCA_007258455.2 Sequoia sempervirens | reverse complement strand
ATGGAAGAGAACACATGAATTTTATCAAAAGGAAAAGGATTGGGAGGATATAAATGAAATGATAGCTACATATACTTGGGCACTTGAGAAGCAATACACAAAAGTGAAGAAATTAAAAGTAAAAATTGAAGAATTGACAGATAAAATAGTGCAATTGATGAAATGCAAACCACCTGCCAGGGTTTATGCGTTGTTTTTGTAGGAAAAGTTTTTATGTTTTTAGTTTAGTCAGATGATTAATGACCTACCTATTTACATGAATGGGAAATTTTTGTTCTTATACAATTTCTAAAATTCCACACTTGAAATGCAAGATCAATTGTGTGAGTTTTATTTGCACAATTTTGTTCTTTGAAATGAAACTGCACTGAACCCATTAATGTATGCAGGGGATCTCTAGATAAGGGCTTTGGCCTCTTATATTAAAAATGAGCACCAAAGGGGGGAGATTCTATAAGAATATCATGAGAGAGAGAAATCTATCCCCTTACAGCTAAGAAAAAAGATAGTGGACCCAAATTCAGTGATTTATCAATGGTTTGATCCCTTATATCACAGTGGAGTTGAAACAAAGATAATGGAATGCAAAAAAACAAGATTACAAAAGAATGAAGGAAATAGCTGTGGAAGGAATAATCAAAGAGACACTTAACTTTTCTCAAGGAAAATGGGGAGAGCTTATGTCAGAATTAAAGAGGACAACTATGTGACCTAGCAATTGGCAGGTCACTATGAGATAAGGGGGATTCGCTGCTCACAAGTCTCCTCGTTCTCAAGAGAATCCTAGGGAGCGAACTTCCCTTAACCACCTCAATACTAGCTAAATGAAGAAATTGCAAAGAAAGTACATCCAAACTAATTATCATAAAAGACTGCTTCAAAACATGAGAGAGTGAAGCTTCTAGTTTCTTGTGTTACACCCCACCTCAGATTCCTAAAATTACTTTTCACTTTATGGTAATTACTATGATGAATCATGAGATAATAAAACCTTGAGAATATATATTATGATGGATTGTGCAATGTTATGCTATTACATTCAAATGAAATGTTAATGATTATTTGATGTCATGAATATGTTGAAATACAATGAGACAATTTTATTTATTTAAAGCAAATGATTAATGAAATTCCTTGATCATGAGGTAACAATTTCTAGGATAACTATCTATTTGTTTTCTTGAATGGGATTGCAAGAGTGATCCATGCACCTTCAGAGAGAAAGAGGGAGAGCATCACTTGGGAGAAGGGTAAAGTTGAGAGTCCTTAGTTTTTCCATTTGAGTCACTTGTCACCTTGATGATTAGGTTTGCATACCATTGTTTTTGTTTAAGTCTAGGAATTCTTGTTGCGTCTCAGGTAAGTTTTACCATATTACCATATAACCTTGCTATATTTATGTCTGCATATAATATGCAAAGATATGCTTATATATATATATATATATTTGTTTACTTCTATCATATATGTGTACACACTTGTTTTGACTACACAATAATGCGTATAAATATATATTTATATAAGTATATGCATATAAATATTAGTGCAAACTAGGAAACACATTCCTATACATATATGCATATACGTTGCATAATAAACGTGAAGGTTATAAATATTCGCTAACTAATAATAGCATGCTTTTAAATACGTGTTAATGGATAAATGATTGTGTGGTGTCAAATGGTGAAAAGGTGGTTAATGCCAATATAATGGCATAGTATGTTTTAGACCCCACTCTATGTTTCGCCACCATATAATAGTATACAAGATTTATTATTTGGTAAAAGTGCGTAAGTGGTTTGATAATGCGTTTTGGTTGACCAAGCCGTGATTTGTGGTAAGCTCAACTCTACATATGAGGAGCACATTACTTCAAATGATTTCATCTTGAGCCTTATTAGGCCACGTAAGGAGAGCCACGGAGATGGCAAGAATCTTTTTATATATCAATTTATATACATGTCCATTCATGCCGCGATATTCTCCACAGTAAATATAGTTCATGTAAACACTATGTTTTATATTCAAAAGCTATTTTAAATATAGTTGGGGATCGTGTATTTTCACCTGAAAAGATAGATATTGATATAAATATTGCCAACTGCTTCCTTGGCTATTTTCGATAACTGTTTTCATTACTATTTCTTGCAGGAGGGTTCCGAAAGGAAAAAAGAAACACATCATGGTTCAGTGACTTCAGGGAGGGCACACAACGAATTGTGGAAAAATCGTTAGAAACTGTAGAATACTCCCGGCTTGGGCCTGCAAAGCCGTATTGATAGACTTGCAAGAAGATGTTGGAATCATTCACAAGATACATGAAATATCTAGTAAATTGCCTCAAAGAAATGCTACCTCTGAAGCTAAAGGGAGGAGTATCGAAGAAGGGAGGAGAACGATATGCTTGATGTTAAGAAGAATGGGACGCAAGACGTCTATGGGGATCACTTCTTTTGAGTCCTCACAGTCGGGTTTAAGAGTAAACTTTTTGGTAAAGATGCGAATAGTGTCTCTTGTGGCCAAATAAAGATTGATTTTGGAAATTGTAGAACGATTGAGCACCAGTGAGAGGGGGAGAGAGATGGAGGTCACGTATGGTAGTGCTTTGAATACATTTTTATGTGGCAGTGGGTTTCCTCATTTCTCAAACAAAATGCCCGAGCTTGTAGATCCAAAACTATGGGGAAATAATATTTATAGTTAGCTCTGGAATCACAAAAAGTTTCCTAAACTACAAGATTCCATGCTATGCCATGTGCACGATAATATTGCAGGTCGTTCCAGGAAGTGCAGCTGAAGATTTTAAACAGGTCATGTTTTTCAACTCTCTTCCTTTTGCTAGAGATAACTGAGTAAAAGTTGAAACTTTTCATTATAAACTTTGAGTTCATTTCTTTTTGAAAGAAATTGTCTCTCGGCTCTCTCTCAATGGGTAAATTACAGTGGTATGCAAATACTTGAAAATATAACTGCATTTAAGAAACCTTCTTTGAGTGAAAGATGATCCTTAGTTTCCTTGTTGGATATTCAGTTCAAAGATTAGTTGGCTGCTAACTTATGAGTTGGCAGAAGAGCATAGTACCTTCATTAAAATGCTTAATTGAATCACTATATTAGTAAACCTTGTATTCTTATTCATGACTTCTTATCAAAAGATTGTAAGCTTTTTAAGATAGATCCCTTTAAGAGTTAAGGAAGACTAACCCCTGAGGTTGAGAAAATATCATTAACGGGATAGACTCCTCAGCAAGGGGGTTTGTTTATGACTCCTTTACATTATAATATGATCAAGAAGGTCAGATGAACACCTAGATGATAATATATGTATATCATGAAACCTTAATATTCTTATGAGATTTGGAATTTGAAGACTTGAGTAAGAGGGAGTAACCCCCTACTGGATTAAATATTACTGCGACTAAGCTTGTATGACGTAACGTCAGAATCTCCTTTATGACCATTTGTATGTCATGATGATAGCATAATGTCATCAGTATTGCTAAGAAATTTAAGAATAGGTGAGAAAGTGAAACCTTTCAAGGGCTTGAATTAGAGGCAGTAGCATGAATCCTAGATGTTACAAATGCGTAACAAACGAATTCATTGCCCAAGGTATTTTACCTGAATCAGACCTAATACAAAACTTGGTGAGTAAGCACTTTGATGTGCAAATTTATTGTAAGAGGGGACCAGTTGGTCTACAATTGTGTTTATCCGTAGTTATCGAGATTTCACTGAATTGCATGAAGGGCTAAGACCTAAAGGAAGTTATATCCTTAACAAAGATCTAATCTTTACTGTGTAGACTTTGTCTATGTATTATTCATACCACATTAATGACCGAGAAGGTCAAGACGATATTGTTTCATGACAAGAATTGCTTAGAGTGTCTATCATGAGAGTAGTTGCTCTCAAGGGTTAGGGTTAAGACTCAAACAAGTGGTTGTAGCCAAGACCCAAGAAGTTACATGAAAATAGCTTGGGTGTTTGAATCAGAAATAACCAACCACCTAGATGAGTTACTTACTTTGTAAATCTTCACTTTCTAAGGAAGGACCCTATAACAAAACTAAATCACTAAACATTCGAGACTATAACAAGAAGAAGAGATCTTCAACTTAAGACTAATATCTATTAATAGTTATGATTAAACATTTTGTCAATAAATTAAGAATGTGAGTAAAGAAGAGGTCATGAATTCACGAGCACGTTAGGTGCTACAGTTGCAAGATTGCCTAAACAATAAAAGGATAAAATCCTTGTTTCCTTTTGATAAATGATTTGTGGTATGAATTACTTCCTTGAAATGTAAAATTGTTTCATTGTAAGTGTGCCAAACCTTTCTAGGGTTTTGTATTGAGTTGAATACCACCCAGTACAGGGTATTATGTTAAGGAAGGTTGCCTTGCCAGTCTAGGACCAATTAGGTCAAGTTTGTTATTTGCATTGGCAAGGAAATGCCAAGTAAACCGCTATGTGGGGAAATAACCCTTGTATTTTGTTTATCTTGAACCAATGGCAGTTGCCAAGATCTAATAGTTACGCCAAGTAATCTGGAGGTTCAAGAAAGATCTAACATCTTATCAACTTAGTTAAGTTATGTCGAGTCATAAGTTCTTTGTGATTGTTTATAGGGTGGAACAGTTAGTTCCAGTATACTCTAAGTCAGGAAAGGTATTCCAAGTCAAGTAGGGTGAGTGAACATATGACTTCGCTCTTGGTAGCGATTGTATCAACGATACAAATACTATGACCATAGTGAGTGCAGTTGTCTCTGCATGCACTCGTCAGTTCACTGTGACCCAAATACTTAGTCAAAGATGTCGTACATAGTTGGAAGGTATCCATAGTTGTGCGACGGTATTAGTTAAGTAGGGCACAACACCAGAGTTCAGATGGCAGAACTAAGAGGGTTCCCAACTAATCCCTTCATTGTAAGGCAAGGCCACTTCCAATTAGGAAGGTGTGCGGGGGACCGCTTAAGTCCGTGGTTGGAGGTAAAGCATCCAAGTGATGCTCTCCCTCTTGCAGATGACATGCCAAGTCTTGGAAGACAGAAAGAATCTAGATAAGGATTTCTAACCTAGCTCTCCTTCAGTTATTGTTTATAGCTTAAATGAAATCATTGAATTGAAATGCATAAAGTAAATGAAGTTAATCTTTTCAGTTAAAAAAGTATTTACAAATGTTTTGTTATATCTAAATGGAAATAATAATGCAATAGCATGTTTTCTTTAATGAAAAAAAAATTCTCTTTCAACCTTGAATATCAGTTAATAACTATTTGGTGAAAAATTCCTAGTCATATCCTTGTAAGAAGATGTATGTTACACTTATCTTTACCATATCCTCATGCACATACATCTCTCCTCTAGGTAAAGCAATTAGTGTAGACATCACCAACACTACCACTACCTCATACTCCAATTTTACTATGTCTTTTAATTGTTCTTCCAATAACTCTGTCATTACATAGCCAACTATTGGCTTGCTTGTGGGCTCGATAGCGAATTTCAACATATCTTCCCTATTCAATAAAGAGGCGCCTACACGACTTCCTCCCATCATTAAAGCCTCCATATCACTCCAAAGATTTAGCAAAAAGGTTTCTAAGTCTTCAATTATAGTCAGCCCTTGCCATTCTATGAAGAAGGCCCTCAATATTAGCCATTACACTCAGCAATCTTCTTCCTTTCTATCCCTACGTCTCTCCTTTCAACCTATCCCCTAGCATGGGTTTTGCAGACTTATTTCAACCTATTGTTCCACTCTCAAGTGTTCGATTGAGAAATTATATATTGTCATTCAACCCCTAGAGTCCTGCAATTGTTGCTGCATTCACTTGCATCTTTCCCTATCTTCCTTTGACAACCTTCTTAACTATTACTTAATGCTATCTCCTCCTACAATGATTTTTTATTTTGATTCTTGCAGCAGCCTCTTTTCCAGTTCTTCCACTAGCCTCTTCTCCAGTTCTTCCATTTTATTCTGCAAATTCTTTAGATACCTTCAATTCCTCTTCGCTGTGACCAGCTCTCAGTTTGGGATCTTCAGTTTTAGATGGTCAAGTGCCTTTTCCTTATCAGAAATAAAAACCAGAGGTGATCAATTTGTTTTCACCCATCTAAAAATTTGATCACTAAAACCAAAGATGCTCTGAGTCTTGAGAGCAAGAGACCTATTAAATCTATCAAAAGCTTTAGACATGTCAAACTTCTAGATCACCCATGCTCTTTTTCAAATTTTCAAGGACTATATAATCTCTTGCGCAGCAATGATGGTATCCAGTATTTTGATTTACCTTTGGTTGAGAAAAGCAGATTGATATTTTGAGATTATCTTATAGGTAGAAAGGGTTTTAACCTTACCAAGGTAATTTTTTCAACAATCTTATATGGAGCAAAGCGAGATGGGTCTAAGATGTTCCAAAAATCAGCCCTTATTTTAGGAACTAAGATAATCTTAGTGGTGTTAACATGTGCTAGAATTTGTTGGTTTGTTCTTCATTTCTACAAAAACTTTAGGAGATCCCTTTTGATGAGACCCCAAAACATTGATAGAAGAGAGTGGAAAACATATCCGGACCAAGAGATTTGTCTAGGTCAAAGGAGAATACTCATTGTATGAGTACCTCTTCTGTGATTTTGGCAACAAACTTGTCATTGTCAACATCAATGATAACTCTAGACATATTTCTAAAGAGCTTGTTTTGGTCTTTTGTGCAGTTATCCTCCGAAGGTACCTCTCGAGGACTATGTTACCAGGTTTAGCACTTTTATGTGGCATAGTTGGGTCCTCTAAATATGGGACCAAGACCACCATGGATTTTTCTAGGATCCAACCCAAGCACAAATCTACCAAACAAACCAGAAAAATAGCCAAAAAATGGATTTTTGGGGGTCATTTGGATCTATAAATTTTCAAGTAAATGTTTTTCATATCTCTGTTGGACTATCTTGCCTCCACTAGAGAGAATCGAACATTTAGCTCCATTTTTCCCCCACCAAGAATATTTCAAGCACAATTTTCTGCTCTGAAGTGTTGGAAAAAGGTTTCTGACAATTAGCAAACAACAGGTACTCTAAATTATTGAACAAAGAAGCCAAAACCCCAGAAATGATGTGGTTGCATGTAAGTGTAGTCAAGGGCATCTTCAAGAGTTTATCTAATTTTAAATTTCATAGAGTAGATTATAGTTGAAATTATTTATATTTTATAAGAAATGATTTAATTTTTTTGGAAATGAATAATGATTTAACTTTATATGTGCCATATATTTATTATTCTTGATTATTTTATATATTACGAATAAATGTATGGTTCTTACGAATATTTTATTTATTATATATTAATTGCAAGGGAGACTCAAAGGCACGCCTTAATGTAAGGAAAAACTATTTGCAAATTCAAACGTAAAACCACATAAGGGCACACATTTGGAATGAAAATTATACCTAACAATGAAAGTTCTCCAATTCCTCAATTGGTAGTTTCCATTCATAGTTGAAAAGCGTACTGGAAGTGTGAACACAAAAGTGTAAAGTCTAATATCAAAATACACTTAAAGACAGAGATGTAGGATCAACATTGGATCACAATTCAAAGGCACACATAGAATAGGCAATCACATACTTCATTAAAGGACCAGACAAAGTTGAAAACAGACAAGTGCACATGTAAGATTTAGAGCATTGAATGTAGAGAAAATTTCAACTAGCAAGTGTACATCTAACACAGAAGCATGCACCTGATAATTACTCTTGAAAATGCATAATAGCCTGCAAGTTTAGAGGTACGTGTATCGGTGCAGGGGTGCACCTAAAGTCAATGATTCAAAGACAAGTTTTGAAATAAAATCCTACAAATATTGGTGTGCACCTGACCAAGAAGTGCACACCTCATAAGGGAGAGAAGTTTCAAATAAAAAACAAGCTATGTATATTGCTGCACGTGGCACTAGTAGAGAGGCACACTTCATAGGGAAAAAAATTCTTTGTTTCTAATTTTTGTCTTTGTTTGTTTAGTCAAGCTCACCTAGGGGACAAGGGTGTTGGGTGAAAATTATGTAATCAGCTTTCACAGATTACACAACTTGGACTTCAGCCACGCCATGTGAGATGTGAATCTCCTCTCGAAAGGGGAGGCTCTTCTACCTAAGAGAAACAATAGTAAATACACAAGTAATTACAAAATGTACAATCTAAAATTCAATTTTAGTGGGGGTGTGTTACATTCATTCTTCTCCCTTTTTTCAGAGAAGATGTTTACAATGCTTCACTGTTGGAAGTTTAGAATTCTTGATAACCTCAAACGAACAACTAGCAGTAATACCTATATCTCTATCTCGTCAAAGCTGCCGTGAGGTACCCGTAAGTACTAACAACAAACAAATAAATTAAAAGGGAAAGCTCAATGGCACAAAGTCGCTCCTCAGAGCTTTATCAAGCAGTTGGATCTCGTATACGCATCGCTATTACTGCTAGAAGCACAAAGTCTTCTTAGACGCAACAATTCTTCGAACAGCATGAACGATTACAAGCACAAAGTCTTGTAGATCATCCAACAAAAGTATCAATGAGCACGAATGATTACAAGCACAAAGTCTTGTAGATCTTTCGACAAAGTATCCAAGAGTATGAGTAATTACAAGCACAAAGTCTTGTAGATTATTCAACAAAAACATGCAAGAGCATGAATGATTACAAGCACAAAGTCTTATAGATCATTCAACCAATGATAAATAGAAATAACAATGCAATCTAAATAATAGATGTAACACAAAGTTTACATAAACTATTTAGAGTCTTTCAGATTCTTCGAACTAATCACTACCAAATCAGATTAACTCACAAAAGTATCGAATCCAACGCAAAGTTTGGCTTGCAATCCTTTTCTTTATTGATCGAATCTCATTCACAAAGCATGAACGCAAAGTTTCACAAATTTGCTTACACAAGGGCAGCACTTCGTTGCAAAAGGCTAAAAGATAAAATTACAATGAAAATCCCTCACATTATATAGAAAGAGGGATGAGCAAAATTCGGAAAGAGATTGAGAAAATCAGGGAAAGTTAGGTGAGCCATTTTAGGAGATCTCACTCATCCTTTGACTGAAAGTCAAAGTGTAATTTGTTTTCAAAATATTACATCTTTGGACTTGGTGTAATTACACTTACAAAAGGACATTCAAAATGTCGGTGAAATATTTACAAGATGCATAAAGGGATGCAACTCTAAAATGTCTAACACTGGAGAACAAGAAGCTTCTTCATTTTTCTTTACTTGGGCGCGGAGTCTTCATACTTCTTCCTGGTCTCCTGCATGAACTTTTTATTTGGAAGAACCAAGATCAAAGGACATCACCTTCAGGATCACTTGACGAGATCTGGAGAGAAACTGCAAGGATGGTGAATCAACAGGCGTTAGCAGAAAAAGCAGCATTGGGAAGCGTGAAGCGGACGACAAGGCATGCAAGACGATGCACAAAATGGAAAACAAGGTTTGAGCAAAACCAGGAAAAAAATGGAAGTGTTTTTTGGTAATTGGGAAGTGTAAGGCCAAAATTCAACTCTTTACATCCGAAAATGACTTTGATGCAGGGTTTAAATTTTACTTTGCATTTTTGTATATTTTGATAAAATGGCATGTAGGGATGTATGGAAATGGCGCTCTAAGTTGGCAAAATTTGTCTGCATGGAGTTGCCATTAAAATTGGAGAATAAGGAGAAAGCAAGGGTAACAACTTATAAAGATGAAACGCGAAAAATGTTGGAGAGGGATGTCAAAAAACGTATTTGTAGTTTGAAGAAAACTCGCCCAGCATGAAGAGAGGAAGAACAAAAATCATAACAATGAAAATGGTGAATTAAAACACCTTTAAGCAAAAGAGAAAATCGAAAACCTAACTCAAGTTGAGCAATAAATTTAGGCACGAAAAGTGGCACGATTGACGAAAAATGCAAAAAAGATGAAGAAACGCGCCAGGGCCAGAAAAAGTTTAAGTGTCAGGAAAAAGTGTAATGGCGCTAAAATTTAGAGCTATTACATTTTTTGGAAATTTCACTTTCATGTAGGGGCGCTAAATTTTAGCGCCCTTGCATTTTCCAAACTTAGCCAATTTTACTGTAAGAGTGCACTTTTTCAAGCACCGCGATTTTCGCCAATTCGGCTATAATAAACAAGAGACTTCAAAGCAAGGAGCTCGTTGGGTTATTCATGGTGCTTAACATAGGGGGATGCTCAAATTGACTATTCGAGACTTTGGAACGCATTTCGAGGTGGTTTGAATCACTTCATATAAGCAGATTGAATACCTGGGTCCTAGAAACTGTGACAAGCCAGGTTATCCGTGGAATGTGAGCCGCTAGATTCCATGATAACAAAGGGCAATACTGCAACTAAACTAGTACCTTTATTCCTCAAGCTTTGTTTAAAGGGCTCAGATTCAAAAATATCCAATATATAGGTGTGCACTTTCCTTAAGAACAATGTCAACAGATTTAATATAATGCATAGCACAAGCTTCTAAATGAATATATATTTGTAAGAAGCCAAGCTAAAGGAGGAATAAGGTTGAGTTTGTTTATCATAGAAGTCCATTTTCAAGCGACTAAGCTACAAATAAGGACAAAGTCTATCTATAGAAGGCATCTCATCCAAATCAGGAACCAAATTTCAAAATAAATCAAAGTCTTCACATAAAGTGCAGTGCCTAGTTTAGATCTATCTTTGGAAAGGCAAATAGATTTTTTTTAAGTATCACCAAGTAAAAAGAGATTTATGCATATATATAAATCTTCTTACATATTCAGACTTTCATCATCTTCTGGAATAGCAAGTACAGCAGCAATTTGCTCAGTTTTTGCTCAGTTTTTGGACAGTGAAGAGCAGCTGTTGTTGTCATTTGTCAGAAGTAAAAGTCAGTCTTTATTAGCACAGTGGCCTCTCTTTTCAAACGTTCCCTTTCTTTGATTGTTTTCGGTCTTCAAAAGGTGAAAAAAATCACTTTTGTTATCAGCAATATGCTGGTTTTGAACAAAAACAGTTATAATAGCAATTGCATCAAACATAAGAGCATCAGTTCTCCTTCAAATTCTTACTTTATCTCATATTGACTTTGCCACTAACAGTGATCATTAGCCTTTTGCAAAGTTGCAATCCTGTCATTGTCAAGCTTTCAATTTTTCCAAGGAATCTAATAAGCGTTCACAAATGCTCAAGGGTTTCAAGAGCATTCAAGATAAAGACCAACAAAGCCAACAAACGGTGTTCAAAAAGAAGGCATCCAAAGCGGATTGTCAGAGTTTCAAAGTACCCCCATGATCAATGCAAAGAAAAGCATTGTCAAAATCATTCAGAGCTGCCAGGAAAGTCTATTTTTAGCCCACACACTATCACCTTTTTCAAGGAGAAGATTATAGTCTAAAATGTGCTATTTTTAGCTAGAGCTATTTATAGCCTGTGCTATCTTTAGCTTTCCTCTAGTACTAGTGTCCTCTATTTATAGCTCAGAGTTCTATTCTTATATCATCTATTTTTAGATCTCATGTCATGCAAGAGATGTGAGTATTAATTCATAGTTTATAATAAATTTAATTTACAGCTTAATTGAAATAAAAAATTCAATTTAAAACTATTTTTAGAGTGATTTTAGTTTTAGCATTAGATGATACAATTTTGAAATAATTAAGTCAATATCTAGAGCTGAAGCAGCAGTTATTTTTTATTTATTTTCAGGCAATAGCTTCATAAACATTATAAATAAGTGTTATTTTGCACTTAGATTTTGTATAGTAATTCTCATGTCAACTTGTTGCTGAAATTATTGTTAACCAAGTATTCATTAATATTAATCCAAAATTCAGGGTTGATTGCATAGTGTGTTGGTTAAGTTGTGGCATTGTTGATATTGCCACCAAGGTTCAAATCCCCGCTGGGCTACTATGATCGCAGGCTTGTGCCTTGCTGATCCAGTGTGCTCGCGGATTGTGAACCGTTGTGGCGTTCATACCAGTGATTTCACAAGCGTTCAAGCCTGTGCCAGACCCTCACTAGGCTGGTGTGCTCATGAGCTCTATGCCCTTGCTGGGCTACCATGCTTGCAGGTCTAGGTGGTGGTTGTGCATTCATGCCGGGGATGAGGTCCCATGTTTGTGGCCTCACTGGTTCATAGCTCTAGTCAAAAGCGTTCACCGATCAAAAAAATATATTAATCCAAAATTCAATGTTCATTCAATAGAATTCATTATGCCCATCTTTCTTTTAAATTACTATTGAAATGTTTTGTTATGTGTGCTCAAGAAAATTGAATTGCTTTTAGCAAGTTTGCAGGCTTTTTTATTGTAGGTTTGTTTAACATTGAGGATTATAGTTGTGTACTATTCCCTTAATTTTAACCTACCAAAGCATTTCATCCTCACATGTTTAAGCATATTCAGCCCTTGTGTACTTGCATTGTGTAGTCTATGGTTTTAGCTAAAACAACAAGCATGTAGCCATAGGATTTGTTTTCAGTCAAAAAGTATAAAAATCTTTTGCCTTGAGTTGAAAAGTATCGCAGCCTTTTGTGCTAGGTAAATCCAAAAAGACACTTTTAGTTTTATTCAACGTGAACACAAACCACCCTAAAAGCCACTGTAAAGATTGTGAATAGCAAGTACATATTATTCATAGTAGGTTAGTTTTGTTTTACAAGGAGCTTCCCCTTATAATTCTAAGAGCAATTCTACTGCACATCTTTTCCATTTTGTGTCTCACTAAAAGGTGCAAATTAAAATGCTCATAAGATCAAAAGGGATTCACAAAATTATGACTAGCTCTTGGTGTAACCTCTAAAGTTTAATTTCAGTTGTTTTGGAATCACAATATGAATTGGTTGTCTTCCTTACAAGCCAAAAGCTGAATAAACAAGAACCCTTTACACCTTTGAAGAACATATGTATAATCATTATAAATTGTTCATTGAAGCGAATACTTAAGATTAGCAACTGTTACAATGAGAACTCTTACAAATTGTGTTATGAAAATTAGAGCTGTTAAAACTAGATGTTATGACAATGATAGCTGTTAGAAATAAATGTCTTCAAAAATGTAAGCTTGAAAAATACAATAGAAATTGCCGTAAAACTTGCAGCTGATAAGTGAAATGTTGTTTACCAAGCTGTAATCGAAGATGGAAGTAAAAGGAAAGCCTAATCTAACTTAGCTAACAAATACAACAACTAAAAGGAATGCCAAAAACATAGAAATGAACTGAAAAAACAATAGCAGAAGCAATCAAAATAAAACTTAACTTACAGCTATCTAGAGATCAACAAAAACCATAACATGTATAAATGGTCTTGCAGCTATGCTTGAAAATAACCAAGGAATGTTTATAAATAAAATATAAAATGCATAAATATCAGAAGTTAAGATTGTTGAATTTCATCTTCCCACAGGATGTCGATGGTCTATTTATAATTGCAATTATAAATATGCATGTTTTGGAACATAATTCACATTTGGAGTTGTAGCAGTAATTGTAGAGTAACAAAATTTACACAGTAGTGTTTGTTGCAGAGCAAGAATACAGAGGTCATTGTAGAAGTGTTTCTGTTTGGCGGAGAACCCACGATGCCCATAGTTGAGCCATCTTGCATGTAATTTACAACTGGAAATATGAAGAGGAGGTATGGACCATCATTTGCTAAGATTTTTCTGACAACAGGTTTTCTACGGTAAATTTTGACATTGCGGTGATGTTCTTGCTGTATTTTACCCCTTCTTTTCAAATCTCTTGTTAATTTCTATATGCTTATTTATTTCCAACACAATAGCAGTTAATCACAACTCTACATTAAGCTGATTTAATAAGCAAAACACTTGAGAGCAGCAGATAATTCATTTGTTTAAGCCATTAACAAATGTAATCCATTTTGGTGAGTTGCTACTGGAATCTCAGACAATTACTGAACACCATACTGAGCATACACCATATTGAACAACATCTTGACAAAATATAGCATATATAAGGCCAAATCAAGTCTTTTGAGAGCCTGGTTTTAAAATATTATATGAATAGTCCTTGGATGTGGCTCTTGACAAAACTTATCTTTTGAATTTTTAATTTCTGTGAGCTTTGCCCCATGTGAATTATAAGTCATCTCACAATGATCCCTATGAGTAGTAATTTACTCTAATAACAATTTTATTTCCTTGTATATGTTGTTTCTAAGGCATTACAAGCTCCAAAAGCTGTACAAATGGGGAAAAGAAGCTAACAGGTGAAAATCCCAAAGCCATGGATCATATTCACCATTCCTCCCCTTTACTAGCAAATGCTTAGAAGTGGTTGTGGCCTAAGTGGGACACCCTTGCCTTGGAATTATTACCAACATACATGGGGAAATAAAATGTCATTTGAGAAAGCAACTAATCATGGTGGTCACCTTGATGTGACTTAAAATTCACATTGGTCAAATCCCACAAAAACTAAAAATTCTAATTTAAATGCCTGTGAAAGCCTTCAATGCATAAAACTTATCCTGTCCCCTGTTTTGACAGTTAATGTAAGTGAAAGTCTTATACAAAATCAATTGACCCCTCAAAATTAGGCATTGATAGATTATGCACAGGTGAAATGACTGTCTTCTGTGAATCTGTGTGCATACCCATTATTGTCCTATTCACTTCCAATAAATATATCAGCAAAAAAAACGATATATTAGTAGATTTGGGATAAAAAAATATCAGCTAGTTACAACAACACTCACATGCTTTCAGAGTCAGAAATACAATGCTTATCAAGAATCTTTACAGCAACTTTTGTTCCATTCCACTTTGCTAACTGATAGCTGTCCTGTTCACATATTGCAAATAAGTCAATTCAGATGGTTTAAAACTTAGCCCATATTAGAATGAGCTTGACTGCTATAGAGAATAATATCCTAACCAAATAAACACAACAAACTGCAACAGAGAAAATTTATATCATTAAATTTAAGTTTCAGCAAAAGCATATCAAAGCACACTCTAACTATCAAGAGGAACATCCAACTCGTGTGGGGAAAATCTTACCATATCTGCAATTATCATGAACATAAACTCATTATATTTAGCGACCTTCAATGGGTATTTTTTTTAGTAATTATGTTCATTCTGAAGAAAACCCAAAAACAAGGACAATCAGAGACAGTTTTCAAGTTCGCAGGTTGGCACACCAGGGAAAGTTTTAAAACTGTGAGCAGATAGTTATTAAATCAATACATACTATTCTTATCATGAAGGTTATCAAACGATACCATACTATTGTCTCCTTGATTATAGTACTCAAAAATAGTTTATGTGGTTTTTGATGATGAGACAGAATGCCATCAACATTGTACTTGCACCAATCTTATTGGAAGGCTGTTGTCTACTCTGAATCAACCAAATTCAGCAATAAAATTGACTTTCAATGAGCTTGCGAGTCCTGCCTATAGCCTAATTGCTCAGCAAATGCAGTGTTCTGCGTATTGTAGCACCCTAATTATATTCCCACTTTGCAATCAAGCATTATTATCCCAATAAAGTTATTTTAAAATTTTTGCCTGTGTAAAAATATTCTATTATTAGTCCTCTGATACTTGAGTCCAAAAAGTTCATGTGTTCCTTATACAAATATTATCAATGATCAGAGTTATCACAAAATAACAACATTTTTCATTCAAAGCAAAGTCATGCAAAAAAGATTGGAGTTAGTTCTCAGGTTCACGGGTGCCATCCCTTAAGTCATAATTTGAATCCTATGAAAATGCTTTAAACTAGATCAGTGTACATTGAACTGGCCTCAATTAAGTGAGAAGCTTCAGGAGCTGCAAATTTGCATTGTAAATATGTACCACAGCTTTCTCAAGGCATTATCCTGGGCAGTTAAACCTTTTGTGATTTCTGCACCTTTCTATCTTGGGAACCACTTCTATATGTAAATGACCAACCAATCCCACCGATGATTATGACTAAACATAGCCACTGATGTCAAAGATGCAAGACCTAATCATAAGAGATCAGATCAAATTCTACTTGTAACCTAAATGCTTAGAGAACATACAATGTGTAATGTATCAACACCTATTTAGTTTCCCCTTTTTGCAATTACATATTATTCATCACTTTAAACTTTCACAGTGTATAATTGTTAGATATGGTTTCTGGATTGACAGCATTGAATTTTTATTATTACATATCTGGATTACAGGGTTTGTGAATAATATTATGTTTTAATTTATTGTTTTATTGTTTGTGAATAATATTATGTTTAATTTATTGTTTTATTGAAGGTTTCTCCAATGTAACATTCAAGGCCCATGAGTCTATGAAAGGATATTTTGAGTAACGCTGGTCACTGGTTGTTAATGATTATTTGTGCAGAATATTACCTTGCAGAATGAATAGTTACATATTTGGCAATGATAAGACTGCATCAATACAAGGTATTTGGTATGATAGGTGGTACACCACAATTGAAAGAGCTCATCTAATGCCTAGTTGGAACTCCTATACCATTATTAAAATATTGTTATAAATAGTAAGATGCAATTGTTAGCATGTTGCCAATAAAGTGCCACACATCCTCTCAAAATCCAAGCCCTTGTGAACTTTTTGGGCCTCATTAATTTTCTTTACCGGTTACTGAACAACATTGAAAGACAACCCATTTCAATAGATACATCTTGCAATGGGTTAACTGGCAATCTCTCACAATTCTTTTTGAAATGCCTTCTCCAATAGCCTTTTCATTCTGTTATGTGTCATAGGCTCTTCTTCATGTGTGGCCAAAAATGGGCAGCTCTCTACAACAACTTTAGGAATGCAAAGAGATCAGGAAAGAGAAGGCCTGCTTGATTGAGATCCCCTCTTTTCCAAAGGATGACCTGCCCTAAGTGCAACTGGTTCTTTTGCTTGCTTCTACTCTCAAATTTATTTCAACACTCTAGATATTGGCACAAGTGCATCCTTCTTGCCTGGGCATGATCTAATGGCCATGCCAAGAATGCCATGCAAATGGGCTTTCACCCGATTGTATGAACTTTTTATATTTCACATCACACCCATTGCAAATCCAAACAACCTACCACTTGGAACTTGTTCTGTCATGCCAACATACTTCCACAAGGGTCGATTTGGGTCTATTTTGAAGCAAAGTTGGTCCACGAAGATAGAACTAGCTCATTTTAACATAGAAGAATGAAAAGCAAAACAAAACAAAAAACAAGAGAGGTATTCATAGAAGAAAAATGAAGCTGAAAACCACAAGGCTAAATTTGGGTCTACTTTGAAGCAAAGTTGGCCCAAGGAGGTAAAACTATCTGTCATTGTAATCCCTATGGCAACAAGTTTGGAAAACAATGCATTCCAATTAAATGAAAACAAAAAATATATAGATCCTAACTCATTTTAACCTAGAAAAATGAAAACAAAGCAAAACAAAAAATAAGAGAGTTTCTCATAGAAGAAAAAATGAAGGTAAAAACCAAAAAAAACTCATCTCCAATCCAAGAATCCTTCTCCATGATATCTTTGGTGGCACATGGGCTCTTGTAGCAATCCAACCTCTTTGGAACCTTCAATGGTCAATCTTCAGTTCTATATGTGTAAGGACACACAAGAACAAAATTGAGGCAATGTTATTTGGTTTGTATGTTCCGTTTCCAAAATGAGGTCAGTGTGTGTTGTCTTAAGGTTCAATTTAGGGTCTAGCATTAGGTTTTTAGGTTGTCCAATCAAACATGAGGACCATAAAACAATAGATAAATAAAAGTGTAAAACTGTAATAAACAACCCTGATATTTTATTTTTTTCTGATTCTTTCACTGAGTTTGCTGCTTGCTGACTGTGAGTTTATGAGATGTTTTTTCATAGGGTTTTGCATATGCATTGATATTTCATTGAAGTGCAAAAACAGGAGTATAAAATGAAGAGAAATATACTTGAAAAGAACACTTTCGGAAGTACCAATAATCTGATTTTTAACAGTAATATTTCAGTCATACATGAACATCAACAATCTCAGATTTAAAACATTTTCAGACCTGGTTGCAAGCGCTTAGCAGCAGAAGTCAGCTCTTTCAAGGGGACGACCTTCATCATAGATTGAGACCATCAGCTAGCATTCTTGTAGGGTTGAGACACCTACTCCTAGACCCCAATATGACTGCAACTCACCTTCCTGAAGGAGCCGTACAAACTGAATGAATACCCAAAGAAGGGCGCTGCCTGGCAAGAGGTCGACCTTGCATTAAAAATTCATTCCAGCTTCAGAAATTCCAAACAATATCTTGATGGAGGCACCTTTGAGAGAGACATCCATTAGTCAAATACCCATTTTGATATCCATCACCATTTCAGACTTATGAGCAAATATATGGGTTTCAGGTATAGAAGCAAAGTGCCCAGAAACTAAAAATAAACACACCCAAACTGAAGAAAATCACACCACACCAAAAACCAGCAGTCTCACACCAAAAACTAAACTGAAAATCACTGAAAAGTATTGATAAATCTTCATCCTTTAAGCCCAGTTGTGATTCTTGTATGAAATCACCAAACACCAGCTTGAGCAGGGTCTCTCACCGCCGAGACTAGTCTTAGAATCTAAGGGTTTTCATCCTCAATCCCGTTCTACAATCCCTGGTAACAAACCAGCAGCATATCCTTGTGTCGTCAATCTCTAGCATAAGAAAAATAAGCCTCTAAAATGACTTTTATGAGAGACTTCAAAATAGGGCGAACCTCAACCCTAAAACCAACGCCATTTCATTACTTTTGATTTCCTTTTAAT
>VDFB02015283.1:0-58253 GCA_007258455.2 Sequoia sempervirens | reverse complement strand
CAAAAAGGTCAAAATTTGGGCATGCACGTCTTGCATGAAGGGTTAAAATACAAAATTTTCAATTTCTGATGATCTGGGTCTGCTCAGAGTAGCTTAACCTACAAAACCCAGATCTCAGTTTTTCATCCCTAAATTTTAGGAAAACTGCTATTTTTAGAAATTTTCTAAAATTAGTAACATTTTCTGGGTTTTTCTAGGTTTCTTTGGAAATGGATATTAGCAAAACTTTCTAAAAATAGAAAGTTGGTCCGACAGGTTCCGAACTGATTTTGATTGGCTAAAAATACGTCTGTATCAGGCTGGTGCAGTTAAAATCTAAAAAAGATCAGTTTTGCCCTATTGGGTCTATTCTGCTTTTTCAAAAGCATACCAGGAACTCCGAGGTCATTAATGGAGGACAGTCAGCTGCCAGGCGTCAGATTTAGCATTCAGAGCTTTCAACATAAGGCGAGATGATAAACCAGCATGGAGAACGAAGAGGAAGTTGAAAAATGATAAAATTTTCGAACACTGGTGACTTTGGGCGCCCCAGGTGAAGAAAGGTGCCCATCTTTTTAGGGCATCAAATGTCAAAATTAGGGTTTGTGTCTCCAGTCAAACTTGCTCAGTTCTCTGTTAGCTCCACAACGAATTCAACGGCGCAGTCATCAGGCGATCCAGTCATCCAGAATTCAAAGCTGAACAGGGAGATTCCAGACTGATGTCAGAAGGAGAAAATGAGAAAATATCAAAAATTGACTAAGTCTGGATAAAATGGGCACCCCTGGTGAAGAAGGGCGCCCAAGTTTTCAAGGTCTCTATCAGATGAATTTGCAGGCAAGTGTCTAACGCGATCTCTTCACGATTGATCCAGCTTTCCAACGAGATACTCCGCACGTCAATTAGAGGTCACAGTCGCCAGATCTGAAGCACCGAACAGAGGGTTTGGCGAGAGTTGAATTTCAAAGTTTAGAAGCAAACACAAAAAGGATAAAAATAAACTAAGTCTGGTGAAAGTGGGCACCCCCAGCCAGGATGGGCACCCAAACTTTTGAGGCTCTAAAGTTCATTATTTCGCAGAGATCGTCTCAGAAGACCCCTCCTCATATCTTGACAGCTTCGCGATGAGCATAACCGCCAGTCAATCTGATACTCGGAGCTCCAGATTCAACGAGATCGTCTGTAGAAGAGTAGCTAATGAAGAAATTTGAAGATCAAAAAAATGGCTATCTCTGGGTGAAATGGGCGCCCCTGGAAGGAAAAGGCTCCCATGAATTCAAAGGTCAAGATCAAGTTTTTCGCCAGAGGTGCCTCCAGAACATCTTTCTCAGAATCAGTCAGGCGTTGCCGTGAAACCTTCAGCTCGCCTGTCGGATCAATCCACAAACGGGAAATCAGAGGCAAAGTTGGAGGTCAAAATGAAGAAAAGTTGAAAATGTTAAAAATTTGGCTAACACTGGGTGAAGTGGGCGCCCCTGGTGAAGAAGGGCGCCCATCTTCTCATGCCTTAGAGAATTTTTTGAAGTTTTCAAAAGTTTCAGATTTACAAGTGAAGAAGGATGGCGTCCAAATGCATTGAACTGAAAATTTTAGGGTTTTGGAAATAAAAGCAAAGAAAGCAAAACCTAATTCAAAGCCCTAAAGTCTATTTAACATCATTCTTTCATGTGATTTTCATTATTTTTGTAGGTGGCTTTCAAAGGAGAAAGTTGGAGCAGCAAGTTTGAAGAATTTTTGTGATTCAAGAATCCATAGTTGCTGGTTTTACATTAGATTTTTCAAATCAGCAACCATAAACCCTTGCTTTTTCAAGCTTTGTCATCCAGAAGATCGAATTTTTCAAGGAGAAGGCCAAGGCATTCCATTTTTCAGTCATCTGGGTCTTTTTGACTCAATCTTCTAAAGAATTTTTCAAGAACTTCATCAAGTTGCAGCAAGTGCTTTTATTTTTGCATGTCAGTAAAAACCTCAGTGCATTCAAATTTCAACCATCTGGGTCATTTCCAATCAGTCTTCTGAAGAAAACCCATATCACAGCTTTTTTCAAGAAAATTTCAAAACCTAGGGTTGGCTGCTTTTTCAATCAACCATCAGGGTTTTGCAAATCTAATCAACTGGGTCCATTTCTAATCTTGTTTTGAACAAAACCCAGGTGCCAGCTTTTTTTGGGAAAATTGAAGGAATTAGGGTTTGCTGCTTTTTCAGGCAAAATTCAAAATTTTCAAAAACGGACGATCTGGGTTGTCTTGCATTGAAATTCTGAGCAAAACCCATATCTCAAAAAAATTTCTCAAAAAATTTGTCCATTGGAGCAAGAAAATCAGCATTCTAAAAATAGAAATCGCTCAAAACTTGTCAGAACCAAGGCGAGTTTACAGTCATTCTTCAAGTTTTCTGAAATGGAGTACACTCCCAATGTTTTCAAGATCGAATCAGCTCTTTATCATGATTACATCAAAACCGCTGAGACAGACTTGCATCATATCAAGCCGGTGTTTGATCTACACGCCTTGGAGAGAGCGGGCAACACCTCAATCAAGAACCTAGGACATTCTGGACTCCTCGCAGCAGCGTCAATTCCTATATCAGTTTAGAGCCTTGAGTTCGTAATCGCTTGCATTAAGCATTACAACCCGGCTACTAGGGAGATCCAGTCAGCAGATGGCAGATTGATTTGCAGTCTAAAGCCTGATATAATCGAGAAGTGTTTTTCCATTCCCCCATGGCCTGAAAGCGTTACTCTCTCAAAGGGTGAATGTGAAAGGATATGGAATATGCATAAAGATAAATATAGTAAGAAGATTGCACAGAGGTGGATGAAAGAAAAACATAAGACTTTGCCAAAGAACGTTGGGCGAGGAGAGTTTAAGGACGAGATTGCCATCATCATCACTTTGCTCAACAGGGTCACTGGCTCAGAAGATGCCACCAAGTTTCAACCTTGGATGTTTTACACCATACCCCACATCATGAAGAAAACTGAGTTCTATGATTGGCCTACATTGATTAGTGGCTGCCTACATCAGCAAATAACAAAATACTTCCAGTTTCATGTATTCCACATGGTGTCATACCTAGTCTATCTGGTGGCCTATCAAGGTCAATTCAAAGGGTTAAACGCCGAGGGACCATTGAGCGTACAACACATATATAACTACTATCCTCAGTTGGAGTTCACGAAGTCGTTGCACCACTACAAAAGGGTGAACGAGGCCTTTCTGATGTACACAGTGCGGGACCTGGACAATGAGTTGCATGTCCGTATATCTTCAGTTGCCAGGGCAGCGATGGCGGAGTGGGCTGATTGGTTTATACAATTTCCCACTTTCACCTATATTAGGGTCTATGGCTATTGAGGTGCCCCGCTCATGTTGCCAAGGTACCCGTCAGATGAGGTCATCTTCATGGAGTTCTTGAGGCAGGCCCACAGTGTCCACACAGTCCTGAGGAACAGAAGGAAACCCTCCCTCCATTTTCCATTAGGGTTGGGAATTTATACATGCAGGACTGCTGCAGATGCCAAGACAATAGGAGAAGAGTTAGATAAATTTGGCCTCAAATCCTACAGCGAGAGACGATCATTTGATCCTCATGGTGTCTACGCTGGCCGATTGGAGAAGAACTATGATCATATAGCCGCACTTGAAGATTTTTGGGCTAACTATGCAGATGAGTTTGAAGTGCGGAGGCGTAGTTACAGCAGGCTCACTCTCCATCAGATGAAGGATTGCATAAATGAAGATATAGAAGGGTTATCAGATGATGACGAGGATGTGCTTCTCCCTATGTACACTCAGAAGCAAATCGAAGATCAACCTCTTCCACAGGTCAACTGGGCTAATAAGGAATCCCTTTCAGTTGAAGACAGGACAAGACAAGTCCTTGAGCATAGTAAGGTTTTCCTAATCCTTAAAAGGAAGAACTCCATTCCAGTAGCAGAGCCGCCAAAGACAATTCTCTCTTCCTCCAGAGCACAGTCCAAAGGGAAGGGTAAAAGTCAGTCTCAAGAAGGCGTCAAAGGTAGTAGATCGAATAAAAATGTAAAAATAAGGTTGGATTTCTCAGGCATAGTCATACAGGAGCAGCCTACAGCTGATTCAGAAGTTCCTCCTGACAAGCCCATATCTCAGGAAGAAGCAGAGGAGCCGCCTTCAACACATGTTTCTGTACCTTTGACAGGTTCTTCACCAATTCACATTGATCTTGATATCGAAGATGATGAAGAGATTGTAGTAGCACGTCCTAGGGAAGTTAGTAAAGATACTACTATATCTTGGCTTGAGAACTCCTTAGGAAGGGTAAGAAGAAGGCCTTCATATCAAGTGAGTGTTGATGATCTCGATAACATCTATCAGGAACCTCCTAAGAAGAAGGCAAAGAAGCAAGTTCACTTTGATAGGAATCCTGATAACGAGATAGTCATGGAGACTGCATTGCCCCAGAAGACAAGAACAGGGATGAGGTGAACATGGATGACTTCGTCATGGTCAAGGCCAATCTCGGTAGAAATACCAGACATGCAGATTTGAGTCTCTTCAGAGTTGCATCCGAAAACCTTCAGTAAAGAGTGCTCAGAGATGGAGAAGACAAGGCAGCCCTCAAGGCTGAAAATCAGCAGCTCAGGCTTTTTATTTCTAACCTTGTCCGTGGTTCTTCACAAGCAACCCAGTTGCTGCCCCAGGTCTTGGAGACACCAGCTGATCACCATCAGTTAAGACAGCTGGTCATATGTGGGAAAGAGACTCAGGAGTGGATCAAGAGCTTCATTGTCTAAGGAAAGGAGATTTTGGCACGGATGTTCCAGTTAAGAGAAAACGCTCATGAGCTATGTCAAGGCATCCAAGGGTTTGAACAGACACTGGCTGAAGTAAAACCGAGACATGAGATCATCATTGCTGATTTAGACACGGCTTACGGTTCAGCAGTTTCAAGAGAACACAAGAGACAAATCCTTGCCTGGAGAGAGCGTCATGTTTTCAAAGTTAAAACCTATGAGAGGATATCCGAAGAATTCATTGCCTACAGACAAAGGGTGGTTGAAGCTCTTCTTTTCATCAGCGAATTCGTCATAGAGATCCCTTCTTAGTACAGTCGAAGATGGTTCTTACGTCAGGCTTGAGGAAGTGCAAGATCAGTTGAGTGTTGTTCACAGTTGCAGCTATTGGCGAAGGATAGGTCATATTTCAATGATGTCAGCAAAGTTTGAGAAAGCGGCCAATAAGGTCAAGATTTTCCTGAGATCTATTGCAGATGCTGAAGATATCCTAGAAAAGCGGTGCTTTGCTGTTGATGGCATAGATGCACCGAACCGGGACACAATCTCTAACTTCCTAGCGGATGTGATCGAGCTTTAAAGCAGCTTTCTTCCAGAAGCTTTCTTTCCCGCTTTCTTTCTATTCTTGGAATAAATCTTATCCATTCTTTGAGGATAGAAAGAGGATAAAATGTAATAGTTGGCGTTTCCCGCTTTTTATGCTTTCTTAGGGTTTTAGATGTTATCTTCTTTCTAGATTTAGTAATAAAGCTTGCTTGCTGAGCAAGCCCTAGATTGTGAAAGCAAGGAGATTTTAGGGTTCCCTACTCCTTTGCTTCTCTATAAATAAGAGCCTTTGCTCATTTAGTTTATTTAACCGTGCTAGTGAGAACAAAACGCTGAGCCTATTGTGCCTTCTATTTGTTACTCAAGTATTGTTCAATTGTGTTGTGATAGCAAATTGTTGAGCCTCTTTAGCCAACAAGGAGTTAGTGTGATTGCTGTTTTCTATTGTGTAAGAGCAAGATTGCAAGCCTCTTTAGCTGCAATTTCTTGTTCCAGGCATGTTAGAAGTGAGCTTTGTTCCAGAGATTTGAGTAATAAAATCATGAGCCTCTTTTGCCTTGGTCCAAAATCTCAGATTTCCGTTATCTATGTTCTACTTTTATGATCTTTATTTCAACTTACAGTGAAGTGTGTAGGTGTTCGTTGAGAGAGAGATTATTGAAGTATTTCTGTCAGAAAATCTACCTTGTTAATTTCTAGCTTCTCTTGCTCTGCTATTACTTGAGAAGCCAGAAACGTCTTTAGTTTAAGTTAGTCGTAGTTGAAGTTTTAAAACAGAAAATCTCAGCTGCGGCGTTTGTGTTTAATAAACCTTGTGCTCTAAGCTGATCAAAAAGATAGGCAACTTAGTTTAGTTTACTTTCTTTCAAACACCATCAGCAAGAGGGAGCTTCCCCTCCTAATTTGAAGAGCAGTTTATCTGTGCATAGCTGTCCGTTTCAAATACGCATTCTAGAGGTGCAAATTTAAACGCCAACACGTCCATTTGATAGACTTTGAAATTTTTAAAACTAGCAAGAGCCAAGAACATTCTTATGGCTTCCATTCCGCAACTGGAGCAAAAGGATCTTCAAAATCAATACCCTCAATTTGAGTGTATCCCTTGCATACAAGTCTTGCCTTGTTCCTTACAACTTGACCATCTTCATTCAACTTATTTTTGAATACCCATTTATTTTTTATTACATTCTTATCCTTAGGTCTTGGAACAAGTTCCCAAGTTTCATTCTTCTCAATTTGATCAAGCTCCTCTTCCATGGCCTCTATCCAATACTTATCTTCAGCTGCTTCTTTCCACAAATAATCAAGAACCTTGGACTCATTTAGCATGCTTCTAGCCATAAAAGGAGTTATGAAACCTGGTTCTTTGAGTTTGCCTAAATGGAAGAGGTTTTCTAAATATGTTATTTATAACTTCAAAATATGAGCTTTCCTTCTGACTTTCTTTTACCTTGTTTCCTTCACTTTTGAGACTATCCACATAGCTTTTTTATTTTTCTTCATTTGTTTTCTTGGATGTTTTAGCTACTTTGGAACTTTGGCCTTCTTTCATCTTCAATTGATTTCTCAATTCTTTTGGCCTCTTCAATCTGAATTTTCAGATCTACAATTTTCTTTTCAGCTTCCTCAAAAGCTTGTGACGCTTTATCCTTTGATTCATTGCCTTCTTGAAGTTGTATTTTAAGTTTTGGATTTTTTCTTTTAAGATTTTCAATCTCATTATAGGCAATGAAAAGCTCTTCTTCAAGATCTACACCTTCATCTTCTTCATTCTTCTTATTTTTTGAATCTTCCTTTTGATAATCTTTCTCTTCTTTTGCCAAAAAGAGTATTTCTTATTTTTCACTGGAAGACTCTCCATCACTATCTTTTGATGAGCTGATGTAATCTTTGGAATAAAGACTTTTTTTGGATTTTTGAAAATTCCCTTACTTCTCTTGATAACCCTTCTTGTAGTATTGGGGTTTTTCTCATTATCACTGCCCTCACTCTTTGCGTATGGACATTTTGAAGCAAAATGTCCTACTTTTCCACAATTGAAGCACTTGAAAGGTAACTTTCCTTTGTATTTCCCCAATCCCTTCTTTAGTCTTCTCATGAAGTGAGCTTCTTCTTCATCTGAAACATAATGGTCACTTGGTTCATGCTCCTTATTTGTTCCTTTTCTTGAAGTTTTGAAGGCTGCCTCCTTTTTGGATGTTTGATCAACGGTTCTCATCTCATAGGTAGTTAGGATCCCATGCAACTCATCTTTCGTTAGATTGTCAAGATCGTTCATTTCTTAAATGGCAAAAACCTTTGCATCAAATCACAAAGGGAGGGACCTTAGAACCTTTTGCACAACTTTGGATTCTTCAATCTCTTCACCAAGACCTCTAATGGTATTGGCTATCTCATCCACACAAAGTAGGTATTGAACAATATTTTCTTCTTCTTCCATTTTGAGGCCTTCAAACTGTCCTCTATGAGTTTGAAGCTTTGCCTTTTTAACCTTGTCATCTCCTTGATAAATATTTTTCAACTTATCCCACATTTCTTGTGCAGATTTGCAGTGCATCACCTTCAAGAACTCAGATTCAGGCAGCCCACAAAGAATAGCATTCTTGGCTTTGGCATTACATTCACTAAGCTTCTTTCCAGCAACATCAGTTGGAGAAGTCGCAAGAGTTGTATAACCATCAACAATAGATTGCCAAATATCAAAACCTTGAGCACTCAAATATGTTTCCATTCTTATGCTCCAAAATGCGTAATTAGTTCTATCGAACAAAGGTGCCCTTTTTGAGGAGAAACCATATCCATCATGACCAGCCATGTGTGCTTCTCAAGATCTACCTTCTAGCTTGTTAGGCTTATCTTCGAAGGAACCAGCTCTGATACCAATTGAAGAGTAAACGCTTATATTGAGGGGGGAGAAGGGGACGGGGGGGGGCACGGGAAATCAATATAAGAACAATTTTAAACTTTTTAAAAACTAAATAATCAAAACTTGATAGTGCAAATGAACCATAAGCAAAATGAACACCAATTTTATGTGGAAAACCCTTTCGGGAAAAACCACAACAAAATATTTGCTTTTATTAATAAGTAGGCACCAACATATAGAAGACATCAATCTTCAATTACAAAAGCGAGAACCAACTCACAGCTCAACATCAACCCAATATATCAAAAACGATAGGCACCAACCAACACACTAGCAGGTATAATATCTTTTAATTAAAGACGATTAACAGCAAACCCTTTCTTTAAATCAACTTCTTCAAATCTGAACTTTATTTTTGCACTAATCTTCTTGTCCAAATCTACCCTTTACACCATTGTTCTCCTTCTAATGGTGGCCTGCTATCTCATGTCTGCTGCACTGCTTCTTTTTCACTCACCCCTTTTTCTGTCTATTAAAAAAACATTAATCTCCTTTTATAAAATTAAACCTATGAGGTGCTCTTTAATTTTTGCATGCATCAGATTTTGCATGCTATCTTTCTTTTTGCATGCTTTTTTTCATGCATAAGGGGCGCTGCTTTTTTGCATGTTGGTACTGCTTTTTTATGTTCTACTTTTTTTGCTTTTTTATGTTGGCATTGCTTTTTCTGCTTTTTTATGTTTGACTTAACTGCATGTTGACTTAGCTCCACGTTTCATGCAACTAACCATAAGTGGATTTCATGCAATTTATCCAAAAGTGGTGCTGCAATGAGGAATATATTTATGCATGTTACTTATGTATTGTTGCACGTTTCCTTTGACATCAATGACAATTTTCTAACAAGTTGAAGAGGAGCAAAAGAGTGAGAGTGAAGGAGTGGAAGAGTGAGAGTGAAGGAGTGGAAGTGCAAGAAAGTTGAGGAGGAGCAAGAAGAGGAAGAAGTTTAGAAGAGGGATTCTACATCAAGTTGGGAGGATTTTTCAAGAAAAAGGTAGGATCTCATGGCTGATTTTTAATTTTATTTTTATTTTTAATTTTTTGTCTTTTTAAATAGTTTCATATTTTAATTTGAAACTTCGTTCATAATTTCATAGATAGGGTTGCAAGTGTATTAGCAAATAGCATATTAAATTTTTATTGTTCAATGTTCATTATTCATATTGTCACGAAAATTTAAACTTTTGTCAAACTAGGATGAAACTTTTGAGTATCCTTTGCTTCTATGCTTCGTGCGTCTTGAAGTAAGAAAAACAAAAGAGAAATCCTTGGTTGACAAAGATTAAGAACAAAGATTTTTATTTGTGTATCCTCTACTTCTGCGCTTCGTGTGATCTAGAGTAAGAAAGAGTAAAACAAAAAGAAAATATTTGTCTTAATTCTTTGCATTATGCTATGTAGTTGTATGCATAGTTTGAATTTTAAATTTTTATATTGTTTATTGTAGTGTCATAATGAGTTCTCATGGAATAAGTGAGGATGAGGTTGAGGTTCACTCTCACTGTGAAATTGAATCTAATTATGCACCTAAGGCTGATGAAAATGTAGAAGCAGAGAAGGGTGACCATTTGTGTAATGTCCCCTTCTCATCAGTGATCGGTTCTAACACTCATCAGCCTATTCCGGAAGCCTGTAGGCTCGTTAGAGGTAAAATTAGGGTTTTCAGGTTCAGAGGTTCTATGGTTTTTCAAGGAGTTTACTATTTATAGTAAATTCTAATTTTGGTAGTATGCTGTTATTAGTCTTCAAGGTCTTCATTTTCAGTTGGAGCATCTAATGCAATTCAAGTTTGGCTTCTAATGGTTTAATTTTGGAGAATAAAGGCATTGATGTTATAATTTGCAGTTGACCCCTTGGCCTAGGAGAACAACTTTAAGTTGTGTTTAAAAGAGGGACTTGGAAGGGGGACACCTTCATGAAGTATTAAATATATTTTAATTATTGTCTAATGCCTTGGGAAAAGTGGACGCCACTTTAAGGAGATATATTTTTAAATAAAGTAAAATGTGTTAGCTTGCAAAAAAGGACGCCATTTTGAAGGATTAATTGATTTTTGGAATTTGAAAAGACTCTTATGTCTTTTGGTGTGCCTTCTCAAGAATTTGAAGTGTTTTATGAGCTTCTATAAAAGAAAGGTTTTTGCTCTAGCTTTGGTATCCATTATGCTTCCATATTGTTATGCTGTCGAAATGACAAGTGATATTTTGCTTCGAGGATGCTACCTCCTAGCCATTAGCCAATTTCGTGTTTGAAATACAACACCTAGTTGGACATTGCTGCTTCTCAACCAGACTAGCAGATTTGTGCTCAACAGTTGAAGTTTTGATGAAATCTCCAGATTTTTGAGTTGCTGGTTCACATACAGCTGAAAGTAAAAATTGAATGTAGCTCTTTGAATAAATTTATTTTGGTTCTGGGCATTTTTGCTAAGCAATTGCTGATCCTAGGCGACCCTCCTTGCAAAGAATGGGAATTTATTTTTAAGTTTCTGATTTTTGGTGACCAAATCGCCCCTCAAGAAGGCCGTACCATTCATGGTGCATTGGGAAGCATGTAAGAAATAAATTTTGTCTTTTTGTTGTTGTTTCTTCATCTGATTTTGGACGCCTATCTTCCTACAGCACTTTGGCTTTGGTTTCACGCAAAACGGAGGTAATTTGATGAAGTTATGAACATTTTATGAGTTTACAGTTTGCTGATCAGAATTCCAGAAACTCTGTTTTTATATCAGATTCATATGATTTCTATTTTGGTCATAATTCTATCATTGGAAGAGTAAAGGAACATCATTATAATTCATTCTTCTCTTCTAGTCCTATTTCTCTATCATTGTAATACTTGTTTTTGCAGTCTTTTGAATTGTAAGGTTGTGATTTAGTAGTACTAATCCAACCCATGTTATTGCTGCAACTACTTGTTTTATTTCTTATTTAATTACCCCTGGACGGTTTACCGCCAGTGCGGAGAACAAACTTGTTATATCATTGTACCCACTCTCAAGTGGTGAATCCCCACTATTCAGTGGATGCCTGCCGCAGCGGACGAATTAGATTGTTGTAGCTTCATGGCTGGTTATCCGCCTATTAGTTTCAATTTCAATTAATCACTCCGTCATATGTTAGCACCTCGCCCTCAGTGGGATCTTGAGTGCACATTCTTGATGTTGAGTAGTTTAATTCAAGTATTGTTCTTTAGTTTCTCCGCCATATGTCAACACCTTTCCTTCATTTGGATTGAGTGTGCATTCTTGGCATTGAGTTTCTTTTAAGCTTGGATTTTAGTTTGATGCTAACGCTAATCCAATTGGCTAGTGCTGGTTTATGTCGTGAAAATCCTTCGAAAAAATTGGTTAGCATATTTCAATTTGACCCAAACCACTAGTTTCATGGCCAGTGCAACTACAAATATGAATTGCCCCTCCACATTATTGGAAGAGTATGCTAAGGGTGCTTTTGATCCTAAGTCTCCTTTGAAATAATTTGCAACAAAATTACCGAGCAAGTCTAGGACATCTAGGGGCACAAGTTTGTGGAAGTGCCACTTTTGGGGCCTTGAATAGTTTGGCAGCATTACCGGAGTTAATGCCCACCTCCTTCATATCTGAGGAAAAGGTGTGGAAGGATGTAAGCTTTTGGGGTCTCTGAATAACCTAAAATTCAGGGTTGAGATATGTAGGCTATGGGGTGTTGGTTGTGAGGATAGTGTAGCTATAGATACTACACCTATATATGTTTCTTTGTCTCATAGGCCAAGGGATAAGCAGAGCCAACCACACGGTTCTACTTCTACTTTGCAGAGGCAATTTACATGTATGCCATCTTCTACTTTAGGGCCCCATGCAATAGAGGCTAGGGGGAAACAAACACAAGTTGACAACTAATGCTCCTAATCCAATTGCTGAATTATTCAATATGCAAATGAAGGATGATGCAGATGATGCCATTGGAAAATTCTTCTCTACCAATGGCATTCCATTCCATGTGGCTTGATCTCCTTATTATAAGGAGGCAATGGTGATGGTAGCAAGGGCAGGACCATCATATGTGCCACCAAGAGAGACAAAATTGAGGACCACAATCTTGAATAAGAGCTATTCCAAGATAAATGTGTTAATGGAGAAAGTGAAGGAATGTTGGGTGGCAAATAGATGCAGTATTGTCATGGATGAGTGGACGGACATTAGGCATCGTCCAATTATCAATATCGTTACATGTTCAAAGGGCCCATATTTTCTTAAGGCAATTGATTGTTCAAGGCATCGCACGGATGCCGATTTTCAGTTTTAAATCCTCAAGGATGCTATTGAGGAGCTTGGGCCACAAAATGTGGTACAAGTAGTGACAAATGCAGCCCATATGTGCAAAGCTGCAAGTAAATTGTTTGAGAGAACTTATAGACACATTTGGTGGACTCTTTGTTGTGTGCATGCCATGAATATTGCACTCAAGGACATGGGAAAGATTGATTGGATCAAAGCAGTGGTCAATGATGCTAGAGATGTGCAGATGCTTTTTTGCAACCACCACACTTCACATGCACTCTTCAGGACCTTCTCTAAGAAGGAATTCTTGAAACCTGTCGAGACTAGATATGTATCCTATTTCATTCTCTTGGAGAGAATGCTTGAGTTGCAAGAGGCATTGCAACTAATGGTTATGACAGCAGAATGGAATTGGTGGTCCGAGTCCAAGACAGAGCAAGGGAAGAGGGTAGAGGATGTAGTGAAGCATGTTGTTTTTGGGGTGATTGGTGCAGGAGCACCTTGCTCATTGCAAAATTTGTAAAAATTGAACTTTCAAATGTAAAAGCATTGTAAAAAGGTCTTGGGAGGTCAATTTCAATATATTTAAGTCTTTTATAGGTTACTAGGTGGTCAAAAAGATGGAAAAGGCAAAACTTGCAAAAATTGAAAAAGTTGTCAATTATGTAAAATGCAAAAAAGTGCAAAAAATCAGAAGATGAAGAGTATTTGTGGGAAAATTGAAGGGATAGGTCGATGAAGGAAGTTGAAAAGGCAGTTATTTGGTTGGGAAACATCTATAAACTAAGTTACCGGTTCGGGTTCGAGGACGAGTTCGGGTACGAGAACCCGGTATGTGGGTACGGGCAAAATTTTTTTAGGGGTTTGGGTACGTATGGGTACGTGTGTATATATATAGATATATTAATATATTATAAATATATATATATATATGTATTATATATACAAAAAAATAAGAGAAATATAGAGAATTGTAAAACTAAATCATTTCATAGTATGATACTTGATCATTGATCAATGCCAAATGCCAAAGATAAATATTAGATGCCAATTGATAGTTGAAAAATATTCAAATAAAATTACTGAATTACAAAATGTAGTTCATGAAACATTGAAACATGATTCAATGTTCATTGTTCAAGTGCTCATCAATCATCAAAAGGATTGTCAGAATCATCGTGACTTGGATTTTGAGCAGTTTGAACTTCAAAATCATCATCATTTGAACCCAAAGCGGATCCAACACCATGTGATATGTCATCAATATCACCCACATCATCCATAGTGGCTCTAGCAAGATCCTGAATGGTTGCATCCAAGTCAGTAGACTCGGGTGCTACATCCCAAAGCCTCGCTGCCCCCTGCCTGTATTGAGGATCCTTACGTGACAGAAGACGCAAATTGGAATGAATATACACTAAGTCTTCAGCTCTTTTTGCAGCCAACCGGTTACGCTTCACTGAGTGGATAAAGGAGTATGTACTCCAATTCCGTTCAGCGGCAGAAGAGCTTGCAACCTGGAGAGAAAACCAACAAAATTAAAAATAAAATAAAAAAATGCAAGATAAATTCAAGAATGTTAAGTGTTAAATTTTACAATACAAGTGGCAAAAAAAAAAAACTTACTTGTGAGAGGATCTTGATTGCAAGAGGTTGGAGGTACATATAATCTTGACCATGGAGGTACCACCATGTAAGAGCATCCATTTTGTATTGGTCTCTAGCAACAGAAGAGGTATGATTTTTTGATTTTCCTGTGATAAACATTCCAAATTCTCTCATGACACTTGCATGCACTTCTGGATCACTGAACATTCTACTAAATGCCGTCTTATACCCATTAGCAACTTCAGAATCTCTATATGGCGGTATTCTCCCTGGGATAGAAAGTACTTCAGTGGTATAGTACCTCGGAGATAGGGCATATGCAAGGAGGTGCAATGGAGTTGTCATCTTGTTCCAACGATGAAGAACAATTGCTTCCACCCTTTTGTACAAGGTGTCTTCAGGATCATTCTCTTTTTTTTGTATTTCTATTTTTATTTTTTCCAACATTGTGTCCATGCTATCATAGACATCCCCCAAGCATGGTTCATCTGTATCAGCAAACCGAAGCATAGACATGATAGGTTCGGTGAACTCCAATACATAATTCACACGATCCCACCAATCGTCATGCAAGATCAATGCCTTGACCTTTTGGGCCCTCTCTGAATTTGATTGCTTCCATATACCCCATTGGTTGCTAATAACCATTTGACTCAATGCATCTTTCACCTTCACAAGTCGTCTCAGAACAATTGTGTGAGATGCAAACCGGGTCTCGGCAACCTAAGAACATGTTAATAGTAAGTTAATAACACATTTAAAATATGTAAATAATGCAAAAAATTATTTTATTCAATTATGTAAAACATGACATAAATGATAAATGAAACTAAATAAATTAAATTTACCTTCAACAATTCCAATCTTGAAAAAGTTCTGAAAATTGCTTGTGACATATGGTGGTTTGTCACAAACATCTGGATCTCCTCGGACTCCTGGTATATTTCTTTCACCCACTCTATTTGGTTGCCAATTGCTTGCATCACCAAATTGAGGGAGTGTACGGTGCACGGTGTCCAAAAGATGTGCTCATATCTAGCCTCTACCAAAGCACCTGCAGCCCTGCAAACTTTTGCATTGTCCGTAATTACTTGGACAACATTTTCACTACCCACCATCTCTATGGAGTCAATGAGAATCCTGGAAATGAACTCTGCATCTTTCACTTCCCCTTCACAGTCAACCGCCCTCAAAAACATTGCCCCCTTGGGGGACACTGCAATAACATTAATCAATGGACGGTTTTTGCAATCTTTCCATCCATCGGAAACAATAGATACACCTATTTCAACCCAAGAATCTCTAATTGGTTTTAGTTGGGCCTCTACAGATTTCTTCTCTTTTTGCAATAAGGTGGTACGCACCTTTTCATACCCAGGACTTGTGAAACCAGGAGGTGCACTATTTATTGTTGACACCATGTCCCGCCAATATGGTGATCTCACCAAGTTGAATGGAAGACCATTGGCATAGAGGCAACGTGCAATTTTTTCTTCAGCAATATCTCTTGCCTCCATTTTAAATGCCTTCTCTAATGGACCTCTCTTGCGGGTGGTGGTTTCTGGTTCTTCATCTTCTTCTTCCGTAGAGGGTATAGACAAGAAGGGATGTCTAGAGGGCCTAACTATCTGAGTGGGTAATGTTGTTTTTTTTCTTTCCGGAACTATAACTACTTTGTTTTCCTCTTGCAACCAATTTGTCAGCATCTTCTTGTTCTTTTATAAATGCTGCTATTTGTACAGCAGACAACCCCTTCTTATCTGGGCCCTCACACATATTAATCCCTTTACCACCAGGGCCCATAAAATGAAGTTTCACTCGGTAATAGGAGCTATTATATTGTGTATTGCAAAAATTACACTTCCAAACAAACCCCCACCTCCAGGAATTTGTGAAATTCTTGTGGTATGACTCCATAAAGGAGATCCTTTATCAATTTTGAACTTTTGGCTTCCCTCCCCACCCACTGAACTTTGACTACTGGCCATTGTTGCAATCTATAAAAAAAATGAAAAAAAATATATATACTTGAAAAACTTCTTCACAAACTTGAAAAAATCCATCAAAAACTAAGAAACTTAAAAAAATTCATCAAAAGATTAAAGAATAGGGTTTAAATGCATACCTTGAACACTTAAATCTCCTTTGTAGAAGCTATTTGCCACTCCACAATCGATCTCCTTCGAATGCAATCACCTCCCTTCAAAATGCTAAGATGGAGAGAAAATATGGAGAGAGCAAAATGAGAGGTAAAAATGAAATGTTTTAGTGTTGAAAGGCCTCATATTGGGTCGTTTTAGGGTTAAGAGGCAAAATAATAATTTATTTTTTTTATTTTTTTTAAGTGTTGGGCCGTGGGTTCTCCCAGGTACGCCTGGGTACGTGGCTAGTACCCCCGGGTCCGCGTACCTTTGGGCCAGATACGCGCTGGGTACGCACAGGATGCGTGCCCAGCGCGTACCCACAGGCGAACCCGTACTGGATTCGCATCCGAACCGGGTTCGAGGCCTATGGGTACGAACCCTGCAACATAGTCTATAAAAGCATTTGTGAGGCGAGCAAGAGATTATCTTTTGTATTCTTGAAGAATCATTATCAATAAAAGTACCCTGTTATAAAAGTTCAAAGTTTCTTTCTATTATTTCCTGAGTTCGTATGGTCTGTACAGTAATATTGGGTCTTAATCTTCTTGTTTCAAGTAACTTAGGGAATTAGTTTTCATTTACATCCATTTTGAGGGGAATCTATTGAGTGTATTCCTTGTTTGAGTTGAATTTCTTGAACTCAGACTGCAACCCAATATTGGGGTTTTCAGAGTCTAGATAGGAGTTTATGACTACTCCACTGGTTTAGACATTGGGAATCGGTGGAGTAGGTTAATTTTAGGATGTATATGGTGTGTGTGTGTTGATATGTGCAGGGGAAGAAGAAAATGCAGATGGAAGGTCGCTGTCCTCACAGAAAAACAGAGTTTTCCTCATGAAAGTGAATGGTTACAAGTTGGTATTTCAAATTTGTGGAAATATCATTCAATGATGCTGGGAGTTGGTTTCTAGAGCATAAGCAGACATATCTAAACATGTTTGAAGAGGTGGCAGAGCATATGGAGGTTTGCAACATTTAACTTCAATAAAACCTCACTTTTTGTGTTATAAAAGCCTACAAACAAGGGTTTCATGGTATAGCGTTTTGTGGAGTCTTATAGTCCCTAAAAGTGATTGATTCTTAAGTTTTGAGAGATGATAAAAGACTGTTTTAAGTCCTTTGGCATTTTGGTGGTGATCAAGAGCACTTCATTTGTAAATTTGGCCTTACTTGTGGCTTATTTTAGCGTTCAGTCAAGTTTTTTGTTGTTTGTTTCAAAACAAGTGCTATTGATTTAGAAGTATGTTAAAATTGAGCAAAAAGGGTTCCTGAAACAGTAAATAATCTATGGTGATTCAATGTGGAATTGTTGGAGCACCCGATTTAGGCATGTTGCTATGCTACAAGCAAATCTGTGTTTGAATGCATGAAATTGGGATTTCTGAATAAACAGGGATATATGTGATTTGTTTTGTGTTAAACCTGCTTAAACAGTGATGTTGAAGTTGTATCCATGTTTGGAGAGAAGTTTAGAAGGCAACTTTGCTAATTTGATGTTTTGGGCAAGGCTAACCCTAAGTGTAAAATGGTGTTTGATTGCTATAAAGAGCAATTCTGTGTAAACAGAGGTATGGTTGATTGTTTTGGGGTTGTATCAGTCAAGGTGATGATATTAAAGATGTACAGATGGTTTGGATAAGGTTTTGAGGACAGGTCTGTTGTTTTTGATGTTTTGAGCAGCATGATTCTAAGTTTTAAAGAAGGTGTCTTGACTGCAGAGATATGAAATCTGTTGGTTTAGTGTTTTGTGAATGTATAATGGTTTGTTTTCAATCAAAATATCTAGATTGCAGTGCCTTGAATGACTGGTAAAAGGTTCTGAAGCAAGAGTGGTTGATTGTGTCCTTTGGTCTTGTGGAACAAGTTGTCATAAAGAGAAATTTGGTGAACAATGAAAGTGTTGAATGGTTCAGGGTTTCTTATCAGGTTTTGGGTTAAGTACAGTCAATTTGATGCTGAGAATGGTCTGGAATATGGATTTGGTAAATTTGGAATACTAACATGTCTTGAAGCCTTGAAGTAAAGTGGAAATTAGTGAAATTGGTGAAATGAGTAGTGAATTCTTGGTGCTTGTTTAATTTGATCTTCTCCATTTGAGTTTGGGTCAGAAGTACCCTGATGAATTGTTGTTGTTGATAGATGCTCTTGCATCAGTGATGCACAATACAAGGTCTCCATCGTTACTCCAGTTTTCCAAGTCATATGGGGATGACAATGCACCTAGCCTTGGAGAGGTGTATGAGTGCATTGATTCTATGCTAAGCCAAATGAAGGCTGTCATGCAAGAGAAAGACCCCACATTAGCATTCTACAATGAGCACATTCAGCCAATCATTCAAAAGAGATGGGAGAAGCTCAACACTCCCTTGCACATGGCTGTCTATGCATTGAACCCCAAGTGGTACGTGCAAAGGCCTTGTAGAGTTACACCCTTACATGATATTGAGGTGAAGACAGGGTTGTTTAGGGCCATTGAAAAGATGTATAATTTTGTAGAGGTCGGCATTGTTCATACTAAGTGGACAAAATTTGGCACTCTTAGGGGTTATTCTGAGGCGGCCAAGATGGATATGGGAACTATGGCACAAGAGGATCCAATTTTGTGGTGGAATTGCCATGGATTGATTTCTTTGACTACCACTCTAGCCATTCAATTGCTATCTCAAGTTTCTAGTTCTTCAGTTGCCGAGAGAAACTGGTCTACTTATAGCTTCATCCACTCCCTTAAGAGGAAGAAACTTACCTCTAGGCGAGCAAAGAAGCTTGTGGCTATACATAGTGCTTAGTGTCTCACTGACTGCAAGACACTTGTGTACAAAGAGGTTCCAACAGCACAGTGGGATGTAGAGCCAGAGGAGCTAGCAAAGGTTGATGAGGATGCTACAATTACATAGACAGGGCAGGTTGGCATTAGTTTGGCGGAGCTTGAGCATGTGTCCACTTCCAATTCTACCAGTTCTAGTGATGAGGAGTTTGGGGATGATTAGAGGCTTCACTTCACTGCATTTTGTTATTTTGACATGATTCATGATTGTACTCATTGTAATCATCATTATGAAATCTTGAATATAAAATTTGAATTTGACATTTTCATTGTCCAAACTTCAATGTTATAATGTAATTGTTAAATTGTTAATAACTTTAATTAGTAATTTCAATTTGCCAAAGTTTCATTTGTAAATTCAATATCGTAATTCTTATACATCTTTTTATAACTATTTTTCAAGTACCTATATGTATATTTTTTCAAGTCACTGATGGTATTTATTGCTCTCATGCAAAGCCAAGATCAGGCCAACAAAGTTACCTTGGAGGTGGTGCAATTCCAAACTCTATTAGATCACTAAGGGAATGCCCCTTGTACAGTAGCCAATGTGCCACCCTCCTCTACCTATGCCAAATCCCCTCATCAAGGTCAAAGGCGTGGGCATTCTGATTTTGCTCACCATCGCTTGCAGAGACATCGCAGGGGGTCTTCCCCTTTGTTGGCTAGGCAACCTTTTGGTTGGTCACCGCTAGCTAGGTAGCATTCAAGTTGTTTGCCGCCTAAACACCACTCATTTGCATCCTCTCAATGGTGCATGTGGGCCCATCTCGGAGGACAGGGCAAGTTTCCTCACCTGGCTATTGCCATTTTTCCATAGAGAAAAGTTTCTCAGACTCAAATGTAGGATGATAGAATGAAGTTCCAGACTCGCAGCTTCAAGAAAATGAAGACAATGTTCTCACTAATTGAAAGCTGACCAATGATGGAAAAGATTTACCTAACAGAGTGTGGGGCAACCTAGATGATCGGGACACCCCTCCCAGTGCCTATTATGGTTTTGACTCTTACCTTTTCTATTGGCCTCCCGGGTTCTACCTAATATGGGTGACTTTGAGACGCGATCCTCCGCTGTCGGTCTTTTTCAAGGATAGGCTGTATCGATCTCATTTTAAATGTTACATATATGTGAATCTATTTCATCCAAAAAATAAAAAATACGGGTAAAGTGTGTTATGAATAGTTGATTATGGGAATAAGTAATTAAGGACGGAATATTAGACACCCATTCGAAGTTGTTTATAACAGTAACAATTTTTCCTTCTGAAACATTGAGTCATTTTGTACACAGCGTGTAAACTTTTTCATCTCAATATTAAAAAAATTAATGAATAATTTGAGGGAAAGGGTTTACCACGAACCCTAAAATAGCTGTTAAAAAACACACTATAATTATGGAATTTTGGTTGATATATGTACTGCAATATCATATGTTTTTAATTTCAAACGGCAGATAAAGGTAAATCTTTAGTAAATGAAACAAATTCTGCTGGTGAAATTTGATAAACATAAATAGACCAGAAAAAAAAAACAAGAAATACCTGCACATGATTTCATGGAATGTATTTTGAGAAGCAACACCACAATGCTAAGCAGGTGGGTCATATCCCCTGCTAACCTGAACACGTTCATTTTTATCGCCTTTTTATTAAACCCTGCAAAATTCTCTAATAGCCTTTTAATAATCCACTAAATTGCGAGCAGCACTTCAGATCCGAGAATATTGTTTTACTCTGCTTCACTATCTCCGACTGCTACAGAGATTTAAAAAAAAAACACACAAAGCTTTCCGAAGTCCCTGCCTTGCCAAGGTATAAGTAATGTTTCTTACTGAATTGTCTGGTCAATCCAGAACACTTATGTTTCCAGTCAATGTTTGATATCTATTTGAATGTCAACATGTAAATGCATTAATTTAAAGTTTATATATAATGATATATTTGAATTGCTATTGGCCATTTGGTTCAATGTTTTGCACTTTTATTAGAGTTTTCATGTTATTTTATGTAAATATCTTATTGTTGTTGTAGAATGTTTTTATTTAGTTTATATATAATGATATATTTGAATTGCTATTGATCATTTGGCTCAATATTTTGCACTTTTATGAGAGTTTTCATGTTATTTTATGTAAATATCTTATTGTTGTTATAGAATGTTTTTATTTAAAGTTCAAATTTTCAAACACGTAAGATGTAGAAAGAGAGAGCCTAATGTGCATATCATAGAGCTTGTTTGGAATTGCTATTAAGAAATGTGGACTCTAATACAACATTTGCCACTATGGTTACTTATCTTTCATAGCTACCATTTATGATTAGAAGAATGATCATTATTATGCTTTTCTTTCTAGTTTGCACAATAGATGGTGACTTGGTGAATAAAAAATATATTTTTATAATGTATTAAGTGTACTAACTATATTAACTTAGAATTGGTCAATATAAATTAGGCTTTGAATACAAAGATTATCTTATCTTCGATTATTTTAGTGTTTTACAAATTTGTTTTCACAAGAGTAGCAAAGATATGGGTGGCCCTTGCTAATGTTACACTTCTCAACCAAACATGCGTAGTCCTTGTGATCACCCAACTAAATCTTCTCCTCTTCCTTCTATTGATCCCATCAACCCTTGTGTTCAACAAGTCAATCCAATTGATCAAATCAATTTGCTCACCCACTCCATTGAATATTAACTATGGAGTATTAATGTAAGATCCAACCATTCAAGTGGTTCTCATATTATATCAATAAAAATTGCGTAATGTTTAGTTGATCAAATGCATGTTCGCTAATTTACAAGCTTTCTAAGAAGCATCACCATTATCCTCTTCATTAGTTGATGTTGATTTTGTATATTCAAATGTGTGATATGCAAATCCATTCAAAGTTTGGGACACATTCCATGGAGTTGTGAGTGCATGTGCATTGCCCTATGCAACGTGTATGATAAGAAATTCACTTTAGTGAACACCTTTAAATAGGAGCATTAGTCCAATACCTTTCCATTCAAAGTATGGATATTGTTCTCAAGGTTCCAATACCTTGGGTTCTTTCTCTTTCAAATATTTTTGGCAAAAGAAGGTAAGCATTACACTTGTTAGTTTCAAACACATAATATAGCATATCTAGACAATTTGGAAGTGAGTTATTACAAAGTGATAAGTATATAAGCCTATTTTATAAGTAGTATTAATTTTGAAGGGTCCATACATTTCTCTCCCTTGATCAATGTGTTAATGAAATGTAGAAAAATCATGTTTGTAGACTTTATCAACATTGCTAGAAAGGGGTGACCCTTTGGTAAAATGGTGGGGCTTCTTGCTTGTAGAGTCAACAACCAAGGTTCAAACCTTGCGGGGTCGCTCTCTACCACGTCAACAATGGAGTTTGCTTACCCTGGTGCTAAGGGGTGGCTCCTTGGTGAACTGGTGGGGCTTCTTGCTTGTAGTGCCAACAACCAAGGCCCAAACCTTAATATCTTTTTATTTGTACTTCCACTTGGATGATTAAATTTTTCCTCAATCACTAATTAACATGTCCCCAATAAACATATCATAACTCTCAGCTTTGCTCTGCTTTGACGTTTCCCGCACTGGCTGCTTTTTGAATTTTTAGCACTTTTCTGATTTGACTGCTTCAGAGGTCCAGGGGGGAGGGCAACCGAGAAGGCTCCCCATTCCAAGGATGATGTCCCCTTTCTTGGCGTTGTACTTGCGGTGGAAATGGCCAGCCTAGCTACTCCCGAAATGGCGTCCCCTCCTTTTACTTTAGTCCTTTCCCCTGGGGAAAAGGTTGAGGGAATCTCTGGGAAGTCGCCCATTTCCTTGACGTTTGGGCTAAACTCCTTTTTCTCAGAGGAAGCACCAGCTTCCTACGTAGACAAACTGGTGGGGTCTAACTCGCCAAAGAGACTAGTGGAATCTGCTTCTTGCTCGATGACTAGATGGGAAGTAGATGTCCCTGAGGTCTTGATGTTGAAGGCGATGGATAACCTCAAAATGGAACTTGTTGGAAATTTTTCGGCGTACAGGACAAATATTGAACTTGTTCATCAGTGGGTTGCTTCCACCTGGAACCTGAAAGGCAGGGTCACCATAAAAGCTATGCCTAGAGGTATTTTTCTATTTTCATTTGTGGTTTATGAGGATATGCTAAAGGTTTTAACTAGTGGTCCTTGGGATTTTGATCCAGGATTTAAAAAAATTATTTCCCTATGCAAATGGAAACCAAGTTTTGAACCATCAATTGATTTGGGGGCCTCTGCTCCAACATGGGTTCACCTTTTGGGCCTCCCTTTGGAGTTTTGGGAAAAGGGAATCTTAAAGGGCATAGCTAACTCCTTTGGGAGATCCTAGCCATAGATAAGATAACTCAAGAGAGATCAAGATTGGTGTATGCACAAATTTGTGTTAATGTGGCAATAAATACGGTCCTCCCCTCCTTAATACTGCTTAATTCAAAGTTTAGTAACTGACTCAACCACTTGAGTACAAAAATGCCTACCTCTTTTTCCAGCTGTGTAAAAGGTTTGGCCATCTAATTGATTCTTGTGGGATTTTTGGTGAAGGTTCCAAAGCTAAAGGAAAAATTTCAGAAGAGGACAACTCAACTAAGGTTATGGCTTATGGTGTGTAGCCTTCTACTACTTCACCCCAGAAGGTGTTTGCTCCCCTTCTGAAGGTTAATCAAGATCTAGAAATGAAGTATGTGTCTGATCCTCTTGTAGAAGTTAATGAGTCAAGTTGCCTGAACCTTAATGTGGCTGCCCCTGCTTCTTCCCATCCAACTCTGGGTTTTCCTACTTTGGAGGAAATGGGAAGGGAAGATTTTATTCAGGAGAAGGTCCAAGTTGAGGATCCCCTGTTGGTGAAGAATGTGTCAGTTCTGAAGGTGAAGTAGCTGACTCATGGTGCTAATGAAGACTTGGAAGAGGGAGAGTATGTTTTGGCTGATACAACCCTATCTCTGGAGGAAATGAATATTGTATCTCAATTTGGAGCAAAAAATTTGACCGATTCGTTGGCTCTTCTTGGTTTCCCTCAAGGGTCTAGTGATAAGGAGGATGAGGAGGGATGGTCTCAAGCTACAACTAAAGCCAAAAAGAAAAAGAAACTAGATGTTGGAGAGGGTAATAAGGTGGGAAGACCCTCCCAAAAGGAATCAAGAACTAAGGATACTGTGAGGGATGTGACAGCTAGAAAACAAAGAACCTTGGACTCGATTGCAGGATCGAAGCCCAAGAAGTAGTCTGAGTGCTGGGTTAGGATGGAGGTGGGGGTGATCCTATTTCTTTTAATGAAGTACATCTCCAGAAACATAAGGGGCCTTAATAGCCTATATAAATAGTTTTTGGTAAAATCCTACATTCTTGATAATAAAGTGGATGTTCTCCTATTACAAGAAATGAAGATGAAGAAAGAGACCTTTGAGAAAGCTATTGTAAGTATCTAGCTAGGAGAAAATTACTTTGTTAGCGAGGCAGAAGGAGCTTCAGGTGGTATTGCAACCCTTTGGAATCCCTCTAAATTGAAAGGCTCTCTATGTTCAGCGTGTAAGAACAGTCTTGTGATTACCCTGGAAGACATTGCTTCTCAGGAGAAATGGAATCTCTTAAATATTTATGCTCTGAATTTGAGTAGGGACAGAGTTTTTTTGTGGGAACAGCTAAATGAAGCTATTTCTAATAGGAAATATGATCATTGGATGCTTGGAGGGGACTTTAATTCTCCTCTCCTACCTTCAGAAAAGTCTGGAGGGTCAGATGATTTCTTAGATAGCATGATGGAGCTAGCTGAGTTTTTCAATTCGGCAAGTCTAATTGATATCCCCCTCCAAGGAACTAAGTATACTTGGTCTAACAGAAGGAATGGTAGCCATCTAATCCAAGTCAAATTGGATAGGTTCTTGATCTTTGCTAATTGGGATATTTCCCAATTCCTTTCTCTTTCTGCTCTCCGTAGGTCAGGATCTAATCATAATGCCTTGGTGCTGAAAATAAATTTGGACCATAATAAGGGACCTTTCCCTTTCAAGTTTGAAGCTATGTGGAGTCCACTCGGATTTTGTTGCTTTGGTTAAATCTTGGTGGGAGGACCCCATAATAGGCACTCTGATGTTCTATTTGGTAGAAAAGCTTCGTAGAATAAAGCAAAAAGTGAAAGGGTGGAATAAGGTGACCTTTGGCAACATCTTTGAGATAAAGAATACCTTGGGAAAAATTTTAAAAGAGGTTTAGGATATTATGGAGACTGGCCAAGTGGATGAAGAGACATGTGCTAGGGAAAGAGATCTTAGATCCCAATGGTACAAGATAAACAAAAAGGAGGAAATCTTCTACAAACAAAATTCTAGGGTCCAATGGTTGATCGAAGGGGATAGGAACACTAAATTCTTCCACCAATCCACTTTGAAGCACAGAAGCAAAAACAAAATAGGATCACTTGTGAAAGAGGATGACTCTATAGTGACCAATGAAAAATATTTTGCTAGGGAAGTTGTTAACTTCTTCTCCTCCTATCTTTTGGATCCTGGCAATACTCTTCAGGTAAATGTTGACTTTCTCGAAGTGATCCCTAATGTAATTTCAGATTTAAACTTAAAGATGATGACTAATTTTGTTTTTATAGAAGAAGTTAGAAAGGTTGTTTTCTCTTTTAGTGCCTTGAAAGCCCCTAGCCCTAATGGGTTCCCTCCTGCCTTTTTCCAAATTATTGGGATATTGTTAAAATGAATCTTTTTAATGTTGCTAGGGATTTCTTTAGGTTGGGTAGATTGTTGAACCATTTGAATGCTACCTTTATAGCTCTTATTCCTAAATTTGTTGATGCCTCGGCCATGAAAGATTATAGACCTATTAGTCTTTGCAACACGGTCTATAAAAAATTCTCCAAAATTTTGGTGTTTAGACTCAAACCGGTGCTTGGAAAAATGATAGCCTCAAACCAAAAGGGTTTTGTTCAAGGTAGAAACATTCTTGATGCTGTAATTTCTACCCATGAAATTATTCATTCAATGGATCATTCAAAAAAACTTGGGATGGCCTTCAAAATTAATATTTCTAAGGCCTATGATAGGGTCTCTTGGCCTTTCCTTTTTGTTGTTCTTAAGAAGTTTGGGATTGATGGTAGATTCCTAAAGATTATTTATGCACGTGTTACCTCCCCCATGTGTTATGTTCTGTTCAATGGTGTCCCTTAAGGATTTTTCTTATGTGGTCATGGGCTTAGGCAAGGTGACCCTCTTTCTCCCTACCTATTTATCATTGTTGCTGAAGTTTTGGGCAAGAATATTCAAAAGTTGGTGGACTTACAAGCTCTCAAAGGTGTAAAATTTGCCTCTTCTCTCAGGCTTTATTCCCATCAATAGTTTGTTGATGATACTCTAATGTTTGGGGAAGCTTCAGTGGGGGAATCTGGTCTATGGAAATAGGCCCTCAATGATTATGTTGTTGTTTCTAGTCAGTGCATAAACTATGAAAAAAGAAAAGTTTACTTCTTTAACACTAATCAACAGATAAAGAATAGAGTTAAAAAAAATTTGGGATGTCAGGAAGTTGACTTACCTGATGCCTATCTGGGTCTCCCTTTGATCTCTAAGAAACTGGAGAATAATTACTGGAACCAATTGATTGAAAGAATCCAAAACAAACTGGCTAGTTGGAAGGGGAAGCTTCTTAGCTTGGTGGGAAAAAAGTCAACTCCTTAAAGCCTCCCTTCAGAATATTCTAGTTTATTACCTATCTCTGTTCAAAATCCCTGGCCATATTGGGGAGACGATTGAACAGATTCAATGAAAAATTCTTGTGGTCAGGAACGGAAGAAAAAAATAGACTGTCCCTGGTCAGCTAGGAAAGAGTGTGTATGCCTAAAAGAAGTGGGGGTCTAGGGTTGAGAAGAATTTCCATGCTAAACAAATCTTTAATGACCAAAATTGGTTGGAATCTCCTGGAGGGATCCAAAGACTGGGTAAAAAAATTCCAAGCTAAGTCCTTAAGGAACATGAATCCTGGTTGTTTACTCTCATAATTGGATCTGCCTACTGGCTCAGCCTTATGGAACCATCTTGTGAGATTGAGGAATGTGTTGAAGATGGGGGCAAGGAAGAGAATTGGGAATGGGAACAATACTGACTTTTGGAAGGATCCTTGGATAGAGAATTCAAAGTTGTTCACCTTTGAAGAAATGAATCCTCTCAAGCTTAGCTTAAACAAGATTTGTGGCAAAAAGGTGTTTGATTATATAAACTAGGACATGGAGGAACCTAAATGGAAGGAGTTCAAAACATTATTAAGGAGGAACATTTTGAGAGGTCAAAGGCAGGTGAATTAGGATCCAATCCTCATGAATCTACATAATTTGATAGGGGAGGCTAAGTGGTTCGATAGAGAAAGGGAAGATGAGTGACTCTTCTGGCTGTTTCTCGATAAAAAAGACTTATGAAGATCTGATGAGGGCTTGGGTTGTTGTTCCTGACCACTTTTGGGATAGGGTGTGGCTAAAGAATCTAGTTCCCAAAATTAATTATTTTTGGTGGACTGTTGCTCATGGAAAATTCTCACTATTGACAATCTGGTTAAGAGAGTCTTCCAACTGGTAAACAGGTATTCACTCTAAAAACAAGAAGAGGATTCAATAATTCATATTTTCTTTCAATGTCAATATGCGAGGGAAGTGTGGTCTTGCTTTTTGTTGTTGTTGTTGTCCTCAGATTAGGTGTTTCCCAATTCAATGAAGCTTTTTATTGAAGATTGGTCAAATTTCCCATTCTCACATAATATTATTGTGGACCTTTGGAATCAAGTTCCTATCCATTTATTACCTAGGGATTGTGGAAGGAAAGAAATAATAGAATATTTAGAGATGTGGAGAGAAGCAGCTGGGAGGTTAGTCAGGTTATTAAAAACCAAATTAAGGAAAACATTAAGGCAGGAAGATAAAACTTCTCCAATACCTGGCCTAATTACAAAGAAATGAGGATAAAACAAAATTTGGGAATAAGGAAGGATTTAACCAAACTCATTTGGTCAAAGATGTTTAACAAAATGGGTATTGTTTGGAGTCCTCCACATAAAGATTGGGTAAAGTGTAACTTTGATGGGTGCTCAAAAGGCAACCTGGGACAAGCTGGTGCAGGGGGTCTAGTAAGAAATCATAAAGGTGACTGTATTGTGGGTTTTGGAGTGAATATGGGTGTCTTCTCTAACAATAATGTTGAAGCAATGATTGCTCTTGGAGGTTTCAATTTTCTAAAGGAGCTAGGGCACAAAAATGTCATCATTGAAGGGGATTTTAAGCTAAGTGTGGACATCCTAAATGAAGAAGGAGCACCTCCTTGGGAATTAAAAAATATAATAGATAGATGCAAAGTCATTAAAAAGTTTTTTAACATCTGTTGGGTGCAATATGTATATAGGGAAGGAAACAAAGTAGCCGATTGTGCTGCCAATGTGGCGTTGAGCTGTAGGGGATGGACACATTGGGCTAACGACATGTTAACATCTTTAAGAGATGTAATCCTTAATGAAATATTTGAAAATGAATATCACATGCAAATTTGAGTGGCTAGTCTTATATGGAATTAATGAGTACCAAGTGGTGTCGTTTAGCTTTCTGTGTAATGATGGTATCTGGAGTACGGGGTTGTTTAGGATGATCTTAGACAGAGATAATCTTAATAATTCCCCTTTAAATATGGTGATAAAAAATCACATGAAGTTATTGAATTTTCTAAAGGTTGTCATTTCTATGCGTGTCAAAAAGCCTTGTGTCAATAATCCCAGTATTTCTATAGCGGGGAAAAGAATGAATTTTAATAGGGATTTAAATGCTTGCAAGAATAATGATGAGTTTTGGGCTCTGAGAAATGTGAAGCTAGCTTTCTTAATAATAAATTTCTCTATTTATCATTCTATATTGGCTCTGAGTATTATTTGGTGTTTGAGTGTTGGTTTCATTCAGTGAAGGAAGTAGATCGTGTGGGTGATTATGAAGAAAAGATCGATGCAACAAAAGAATTTGCAAAGGAGTAAAATGGGCGAACCAAGGAAAAGAAAAAAGTTTCCAAATTTCCAAGCCTTCAAATAGAATGTGGACCTATGGAGGATGTTTTAGAATGTAGGTATGATCTCGTTCTTCCAATCTCTGAAAGGATACAATGAGAACTTAATGGCTAAATTCACCAACTCCTGGAGGAATGGCAGTGTCACTGTTGGTGCAGTGAAGTTCGAGGTCACCTCTTGATTTATTGCTAAAGCTACGGGTCTATAGAATAATGGGCTCAAAGTTGCTAAGAAAAGTGGGGTAGACTACCAGAGGTTTGTTAATAAATTCCTTCATGAATGAGAAAATTCTCAAGAGATTCCAAAACGAGTATGCCAGACTTGAACTCCCTCCTCCTCTTGCATTAGTAAGCCTATTTGTAATGTGTTATTTTACACTTGAGGGTAGGTATATGTCGGTACATGCGTACCACTTCCCTTTGTTAAAACATATTAGGCATGGGGGGTGAATTAATTTTTCATTTTACCTATTGTCCTCCCTGTAGCTAAACATTGAAAAAGGAGCTAGCCCTCCCCTCCGCCAGGGTCTTATGCTTACCTTGTACAAATATTTCCTAGCCCAAAATCCTCATGGAAACCCTTTAAATGTTAGAAATGTGAACCTTGACTGGTTTGAAGAAGATATTGTGGAACAACCAGAGGAGGAAAACCCTAATGCTCATAAACTCCTGATTGATGAACAAATTCCCCGCCACCCTCCTACAATTGCTGCTAGGCATGTGTTAATCCCAACTAAAAGTAACTCCCTTGTGGATAATGTGTTAAACCTCTCAAATCCAATGTTGTAGAAGAGTGAGGAAATAAGAAGCTTTGAATTAGAGCTCATTAGAGCAAGGCCTGAAAAAAAGGAAACACTCCCCTTTGTTGTTGGAACCCCCAAAAGCTAAGAAACCCAGAAGAGATATTAATCCTAAAGATGTAATAAATATTACTGAGGAAGGGAATCAAATTGAGGAAGCTAAGGAAAATTTACAAGGGCAAGGGATTGGAGGTAGTGGGGGAGAAGGTCGGCATGTCTGGTTAAGGCTACCTCGAAGGAGAAAAAAGGAAAATATAAAATGTCTGTGAATGAGGAGGAGGACCTAGGGTATAAAGATTTTGAAGCCTAGGAAGAAGAAGACTCTAAAGACATGGATTTTGACGACACTACCTATGATATGGGGGAGGATGGTATAGAGGATAAAGAGGAGGAAGAGGAGGATCAAGTGGAGCCTTCTGAGGATAAGATTGAGGTTGGGAATGTGTAGGATGTTGGGTTCTCAAGAATGAAGAACAAATCTGAAGATCTTAGTAATGATTTTTTAAAAATCATGCTAACTTTTTTGTAGGTACAGTTCGAAGATATGTAGAAGGCGTTAGTTACTCTCATGAAAGTAACTAAGAGGTTGATGAGAAGAGCGATGCTTGGAGCGTCTTTTGGTGAAACAAAAATTACCAAGAAATTAAAGAAATAGGGGAAACCTGATACCCTGAAGGTGATGGATGAGACATAGGGCCCTAACTGGCACAAATACATTGCTCTCATGGGAGAGTATGGGGACTTGTTCAAGAAATCCAGTTAATGGCTTGTTGTTGTTGTTCTGTTGTTTTTGATGAGTTTTTTGTCTTTTTATTATATCTGGGACTATTGTGTTAATTTTTATAGGTTATGGTGGAATAACATCTGTGATACTGTCGATTTAATTAATGGTCTTCGTAGATCAAAGTATGTTGGTAAGAACTAAATGTTTTTTATTGATAATGGTTGGACAATGGTTACTATTTTAAATATTGGCATGCATGCTAAATTTGATGTTGTTTTTTGGTTGGTTGGTGGTGATGTTTCCCACCTCTCTCTGCTTCATTTTGGTTTGTTATTGTAACCTTGGGATCAGGGCCCTTCCCTACTTATCTAATCAAAAAAATTGCTACAAGAAATCAACATCCCTAACTATTATTTTTTGCCAATGTTAGAATAAAGAAGCTCACCTCATTGAATCATGTCCAAGCAAATAAGCATAAACACAAAAGTAAGAACCAAGCTCTTTACCTCTTTTCCACATGCAGTTCTCAAGCTAGAACCAATCATATTTAAAGACGTTACTAGTAATTACATATTTATATTCCTTGGTCTATTTTGTTTCAACATTATTCACATTTAAAAGAGTCATTTTATTGGATGTGTCATTCATGTGTTGCATGTCTTTTAAGAAGAAAGGTGCATGTGAAAGATAGTGTCAACAAATCAAAAGAATTAGTCAAACTAGTTGCAATATATTTTTTAGAATGCAACAAGTGACAAGAAGAGAAATGAGCATATTTATAGAAAATTGGAGTTAGAGAGCGATGGTGGATAATCAAGAGTGCCAATGTTTTTGTCCAATGATTATATTTTTGAGAAAGTGAAGATTGTGGCATTTATGGTGGTTGCAATATATGGCGATCATCACTTGCAAGGCCTAGAAGAATGCATACCCACAAGAGATAGTAAGTGTACCATTCATGTCATGACAATTAATACTATCATGAAAAGACCTTGGAAATTTAAGTGTCATCTTTCCAACCAAGATATTACTCATGAACATGTTTTTTATTCTTTTTTTTAAGACACACCTCATTGTCCTATTCAACAAGTGTCTATTATAGCTAACAAGCTCTTGTTTAGCTATATCAAAACAAAATAATCATCTCCTTACTAATTCTCTTCTATAATTAGAAACACTTCACTAGCTTGCTTAAAGTTTAAAAATAGAACAATATTACCAAAATTTACATCATACACAATATGTGTTAAAAATATAGTGTAGCGAGCATATTAGGTAGGAGAAGTTATCAATTATTCAACCACACTCTATGCTAAGCTAATGTCACACAAACTAGAACCTTACATGATACTATACTTGACATCACATGTTAACAAAAATCTAGTTACAACAAGCATTATGTCTTGAATTGCATTTAATACAAAAATATCTACCTAAAGACATTGTTAAAATACAATTATCTTTATTATTTAAATATGTTTAGTGTATATTCTTCCCTTCCATAGCAAGGTAACTATGTCAATCAATATCTACTTCTTTTAACTAGTCATTTTCAACTATACTTACAAATAAGTTGGAATTCTAGCATGACTAATCACTATGTGACACTTGTTTTATACGTTATTCTTTAAATTGAAAGGATTTTAATCAAGACTAAACAAAATTTTAGCTATGTTTAATGACTTAAGAATGTTTATCAAGCATGAAAAAATATTTGGGATGATTGTCTTTGTGATATTATTAAAACATTAATTTTTTTAAAAAGGTTTTGGCTATTTTTATTAGAAATTTTCATATAAGTTCAACAAATATACATAGGACCTAATGCCTATAAGTTAATCACAAAACCATAAAAATGAATAAAGATATTTAATAGTCAATATAATGGAGCAGATAGAAAGAGCAACATGCAAATATATAGGCCTCTTGGATGCTTGCTCAAAATATACATAAAGACAATTGCTTATATAGAACAATGTAATGCACAAAAAGTGGAAACTAACCAAAGACATCCATGATAGATGGCTAAGTCTAAGTATGCATAATAGGTGGGACTAACTAGTTGAACCAACATGATAGGAGTGTAAGTCAACCTAGACTAGATAACCATCAATTAGGTACATAAATCAAGGGCATATAATTGATTGACACATCTACCTAAGTGAGCTTATCATAACTAAGTGCATAGAATCTAATGCAGTAACAAATTAAATGAAAGTAAAATAAAATGTACCATCAACCCCCGTAAGAAAAAAATAGGGAGAGATAAAGCATTGGATGGGTCATGGTAACTAAACCTAATCAAGCACCCATTTACAAAAAAAATCCATTATAAATAGAGAAAAAGAGAAAACTTGTACAAAAAAATCCCCTTTAAAGACTGGACATGAGAAGGACTAAGAAGCCTTAACAAAAGAAGAGACAATTGTCCCTAAAAAATAGGAACATGAACATTAACTTAATTGAGAGAAGCATGAAGAAATTATAAACAATTTCCAAAGAATGACTATTGTATTGTTAGAACCAAAGAACCTCCAATAAAATCAATATTAAATATTAAATGCAAAAAGCCACAAATCTATATGAGTGATCAAAACAACACTCAAACATTGCATAAATACAATCAAAGATGTAGATGGGTCTACATTAGTGGTGAAAACAACATTAGTCAAACATTGCATACATATAGTCAAATATGTAGGAACAATACTCAAACATTGCATAGATGGTGAATTCGCATTGATATGTTATAATAACGCAATAGTCTAGTAGTCAAAGATGTAAATGCGAATAGTCTTGCAAATATTGATCAACTAAAGAAAGTAGTTGGATAACATAAATAGGTATCCAAGAAAGCATTAGCATATGCACAAACAATAAATATCCTCCAATGACAACTACACTAAAAGTTGTGTGTCACAATAGAGCAATGCAAAAATGTGAAGAAACAACATCATAATGACAAATATTAAGTACCTACAACTAGAAAGGGCATGCACCAATAATGTCCAAACACATGAAGGTAGATAAGGTTGTGTTTATAAAAGCAAGACACAACAACAAATCCTTTATGGAACTTTAGAAAATAGTGTGAGTACAACAATGACACAATAAGTGTACAAACCCCCAAAATCCAAAGTTATAATGTGGCACTTTTATTTTAGTGTATTTATAATTGAAGCTAATTTTTTAGAGTTTTACAATGTCCAATATGGACCAAAAAGTTGATAATACAATCCGATTATAGCATAAGTTGATGCAAGAGAATCTAGGTTGTAAGAGCAATCTTGCATCACCCTAAAAAATGTTTTATTTGATTTCTATTTTGGTTTGGTGAATAAGGGCTAAAAATAGTAGGTTTTTATTTTTGGTAAGTTTGCATATGAACACGTAGGGACTTGAAATATTTGCAAGGCTCCATAATGGTAAATTTTACACTAAGGGTGAGTTTTGAGTCAACATTAGCTCTAAAATTGAAGACATTAATTGTTTTGAAATCCTAGAAAAATTCTTGAAATTAGGATTTGAGTCCTTAAATGAACTTTTCTAGGCTTGAAAGTAAACAAACTTTGACCATTGTAGAGCACTCTTAGCTCACTAAAGCTAAGAAAGGGGCTCAAATGGGTGCTCGAATCAAAATTTATGGCTCTTAGAAGTTGACCTATCTTTGGGAATTAGGAGTTACAAATTCAAATTATGTTGGAAGGCACAAAAAGGGGGCAAGGAATATTTTTTGGCATATTCCAAGTGCATTTGGGGGAGTTACACTTCCAGGGCATGGAAATATTGATATTAACAAGAGCAAGAGCTAAAATGGGGCTCATTCAGGACTTAGTGAAATTTGAGTGAATTTGTAGGTTAAGGGTTGGAATTTCCAATTTTGTTTACATGTATTGTCACCATGGATAGATTATCAGGTCTGATTTCTTGAATGTAATGTAGCCCATGTTATTGTCACAAGAGGCCATTAGTTATTTAGTTGAAGACAATAAAAATCATTTGCAAATTATTCTATATTGTGTGTCTTGAAATTACTATTGATTTTGTGAGGTTGCATTGAGGGGGAGTACCCTCTATCATGAGCATAAATAGATAGCACCAATGTGTAGTGCTTAGAAAAAAATCACTTTCAAAAAATAAGACTCAAATTTAAGTCCATTGAAAGTTATGATGCTTAGAAGTTAAAAAAAATGAGTTTGTGCAAGAAAATCTAAGAGAATTGGTTCTTGAAAAATGGTCCATTTCAAAAATATTACACCAAAAAATACCTCCCTTTGGCCAAGAAAATTCCACTTAAAATTTTCCTCTAAAATTGAAAATATAGATGGAGAGACTTGTCCCTTGTTGGTGTGAATATGGTTTCCTACCTAACTAGTTTACCTAGTAGGTCATATTCACATGTTAAGTTTAGGTCCTAGGAATCTTTCTAGAAGTCTTAGATGTCATGTGATCTTATCATGTCATTTAATACATTTTCCTAGGTCATTTAATATTTGATGAGTTAGTTGTCACATGACATAGGATTAAGACACTTGTCATTATCTTGTCTAATTGTATGTCTCACCTTGGCTATATAACCAAGCATCTCTCATATATTGTATAGTGAAATCTATTTGCATTATTGATAGGAATACAATTTATTCTTGTCATATTGATCTTATCTCTCTTTGTGCTTTCCATTTAGCCTCTAGATCTTGGTAGGGTATCTCCATAGCAAACTCTTATATGGTATCAGAGCAAGTAGGGTGCCTTTGGTTAGTATTTTTGGAGAGATATTAGTAGATCTTGAAAATTTGAGTATGCTCTTCTCTTGTATCATATGACAGGATCTAGGGAATTAGAAAAAATTGATAGAAATACCAAACTCTGGGGGATTCCTCTTTGTGGCTTTGTATTATAGGTTCATTTTTTAGCTTGTTGGTGCAAATTTGAGCTTACCATTGAGTTCAAGGTGTTCTTGAAAGTCAGGTTTACCTTTTTTTCATCCAAATAGAGCAATGAGGCCAGATCTATGAGGGTTTGAAGCTGAAAAGTGGTTGCTAGATTTGGGAGCTAGTTGCAAGTTTGGAGCATTGTGGGTCAAATCCGACCTTGTCATTATGTCCAAAAGGCCCAAAAACTGCAAAGATCGATTGTCAATTTGTCAAAATCAGACAACTTTTCTCATGGCCATCAAGAAAAATTCCCCTCCTTGGCCATTGTATGACCATATGGTCGATGCACAAGCACCATTATTATAGGCGAATTTGCAGATTCTCGCAAGTGTTGTTGAGTCGTTCTCATTCTGGGAACTTCTGAGGCTCTGTTCTCACTCCTATGGTAACATTTTTTGGTGCAATTTAATTGAAAGTGCATAATTTTCCATGTACTTTTTAGGAGTGTGATCAAATTGATCTCATTTTGTAGGAAAAATGTACTTTGATTTTGTGGCCAAATTTGGCATTTGCATGTACCAAGATCAAGACCACTTCACTATTTTTTGCAAGTGGCATTTGTAATTACACTAATCATAAAGTTCCAAGCTCATATATTTCTGGGGGGTTCTTTGATTAAGTGAATTTGGGGGGATTATTCTTGTGGTTGTGGTTACATTCCTCATGGTTTGTGTTATTTCCTTCTTGTTTCATCATGGATCAATCTTCAATTTCACTTCTAACACCTTACAACTATCCTAAATGGAAATCTGAAATGAACAAATCACTAAGAGTTAAAATATTGTATAGGATAGTTCATGGGCTTGATGGTGAACCAAAAGATGATGAAGCTAAAAAGAGTAAATGCTTGAATGGTTTTGAAGAAGCCATTGGATATTTGTGCTTGTATGTCTCCCTAATTTGTTTCATGTTGAGCACTTGGATACACCCATGGCTATGTGGAGTACATTGTCAAACTTATTTGGGAAAATAGATGAAATTCAAGGACATTTATTGGAGAATGAATTAGTAAGTCTCAATCCATGTAATTTTGATAACATATAGGACCTCATCACCAAATTCAAGTCACTAAGAACACAATTGAAGGATTATAAAATTGAGAAATTAGATACAAAATTGGTGTTATGTGTTCTTTCAAAGCTAGGACCTGAATATTTAGTGTTTGTGTCTATTTTCTATGCTACAAAAAATGTCGTTGGGAGTGAGTTTAAGATGCCTTCCTTTGAGGATTTCGCTATGCAACTCACTAGGGAGAAAGATAAGCTTATTCAAATGGGTACTTTGAAGTCTTCAAAATCCCACGCCTTGACTACAAAGGATGGGAAGTCTTCAAGTGACAAAGAAAATAAAAAGAACAAGCCTAAGAAGAACACACAATCCATATATAATTCCATAGAAGAACAAAAAAAATCCTCTAAGGGGAATCATCTAAGAAGGAGAGGCCTACTTGTACATATTGCAAGAAGGATGGACATGAAGAACACTATTTTTGTAAGAATGATCTTGATGAATTGAGACATCTTCTTGTGAAGAACAAAATCAATTTACCTTCAAGAATGTCTACTTCAACTTCTTCTAAACATACAAAATTTGATAAGGACAAGAGTCATACTATTCAGACAAGTAAGAAAAAAGGACAAGCTCTTTGTGCTTTTGCAGGTCATGGATTAGGGAGATGAATTCTAGATTCAAGAGCTTCTCATCATATGGCATCTTCACATTCTATGTTCTCTTCTTTTGAGCCTTGTGTTATGCCACCTATTTTGATGGGAAATCATACTTATGTGAATGTAATTGGGAGGGGAGGGTTGTGGAATTCACTCCTGATTCAATTCTCACCAAAGATTTGGAGAGAAGAGAGGTCATTGCTACTAGGATGGTTGATCATCCATCCCAATTATACACCTTTTCAAATTTTGTTCCTAATGATGACATTGATCCTTTGGATGATGTTCACACTTCTAGTGTGGACTATTGTTTTGAGGAGAATTTTTGCTACTTGAACTTGGGAATTCTCACATCGGATTTGATTCTTGAGCCATGCATTCCATCTCCTCCATCTACTATTATAGTTTATGATGATTGTGTAGCTATAAATATGGATTCTTGTGATCCACTGGACTAGGCTATTCATTATCTTCTAAATATGGTGACTTGGGATGACTTCTTGATAGGTATTTCACACTTATTTGTGGAGTCACATATTGCAAATTTGGGAGACAACATTGATTGCATTCATATTCTCTTTGATGGGGATGATAATTCTTCAAGTGTTGTGAGGGAACACTTTGAACATCTTATTCATTATCTACATGATCATTCTTTGTAGTTTGGCGTGAGTGTGGATACTTTTGAACAACATTTGAAGGAGGCTTATTTATCTTTAGAGGAGATATCTTTGTCTTTGGATTGTATTCTACAATCATCTCTACTAGATTCTATATTGTACTTTTCAATAGTGTGGCCTATAATACTTGTTTGGAGTGTGTCAGCTTTCAACATTAACATGGAGACAATTGAGCATGCTTCAGAGATATCATACATAATTCATATTCCCTCGTCTTCCTTTCAAGAATGGGAAGAAATCCTACATGCATTCTTATTTTTGTTTCTTCCTAAGGGGAGGAATGTTGTTCAATGACCTTAGATCATCTTCAACATTCATTATCAAACATCTACCATTCTTGCATGAGATACTACGTTGAGGGGGGGCCGCATTGTCTCTCTTCTTTTTCTCTCTTATGAGGAGGTCTTTTTCCTCACATGGGGTTTTGTCCTTCTAATTCTTCACTGAGAGAATTGTGTTTTCATCTCACTTTTGGGGAGGAGTTTTCCCCACTAGTTTTTCTCTTTTTCTCTGTTTGTGAGAGATTGCATTTGTACATGGGTACTTATCATGGCCTAGTAGATGAGACCCATTATCATATTTCCATCATTTTCATTAATTTCCTCTTCCCTAAGTTGCACTTAAGGGGGGTGTTGGTGTGAATAAGTTTTCCTACCTAACTAGTTTACCTAGTAGGCCCTATTCACATGTTAAGTTTACTCAAGTCATAGGAATCTTTCCAGAAGTCTTAGTTGTCATGTGATCTTATCATGTCATTTAATACTTTTTCCTAGTTCATTTAATATTTGATGAGTTAGTTGTCACATGACATATGATTAAGACACTTGTCATGATCCTGTCCAATCCTATGTCTCACCTTGGCTATATAACCAAGGGTCTCTCATACATTATATAGTGAATTATATTTGTATTATTGATAGGAATACATTTTATTATTTTCATATTGATCTTCTCTATCTTTGTGCTTTCCATTTGGCCTCTAGATATTAGTAGGATATATCCATAGCCAACTCGTACATCCTTGTCTAGGTGATGACCTAGTAACAGGAGGGTGGTAGCCATGAAACTTCACTAATGGAGGTAGCAAACAAATGAAGCTACAATATTTTTTGGTGGAAAAATGGTGGCTAGACATTAGAGCATCATTAGTGGTGATGGAGCAGTGGGACAAAGGGTTACTAGGGTAGAGAATAGGTGGTGGGTTGGTTGCCACTAGATGGCTCATCAAAATACAATGAGAAATACTCATTAGTAAAGTGTTTGTGGCCTAGAAATATATGTGTTACTGTAAGTTTTGTAAGAGCTTGTGGAAGTTTTATGCCAAGGGGACCTGGTTGTAATAGCCCTACACATGGCATGGTACATGGTACCTCATAGACTTTAAACAACTAGTATTATATACATTTAACAAAAGAACATCTTTTATATATATTATTATTTTCACTTTTATTTTAAATTAAAAAACTAACATAATTTATACTTGCATCAATGCCTTGTTCGTATGTCCTTGGTTGCAATTTTTTTCCTTTTACTACAACTTTATCTAAAATTAATATTTTTTATTGATTTGTTAATTTTTAATCCTTTTCAAATACAATGGCGCTCTTTGTTTTGTGTTGAAGTGCTTCAAAGACTAAACTACTCACACAAGATAAAATAAAATGTGTACAAAAAATTATAATAAATTGATAAATCTAGACAAAATAATCATGGATCCTAGCTAATGTGGCTATTCTAGACACAAAATCGAGTCATTAGATCTACTGCCTAGAAAATGACTAACCCTATGACATCATGGTTGTGATACCATGTTAGAATTAGTCCTATATTCAACAAATCTACCCAAGACTTTATGCCTATAGATAATCACAAAACCAAGAAAATAAATAAAGATTCAATATTTAATATAATGAAGTAAATTTTAATAGTAACATACAAATATATAGGCCTCTCAAATTCTCACTCAAAATGTATATAAAGGCCATTTCTTATAAAGAGTAAGGTAATGCATGAAAATTAGAAAATAACTAAAGGTAGGTACCTATGATAGATCAATTTAACTAGAGTTGTACATGTCTAATAGGTGGAGCTAACTAGATGAGATAGTGCAATAGGAGTGTAACTTGACCTATACTAGATAAATATTAATCAAGTGCATAAATCAAAGGTGTGTGATTAGTTGACACATCTACCTAAGTGGTTTATCCTCACTAAGTGTGCATAATTCAATAGAGTAATAAACCAAATGTGAGTATATAATAAAATACACCAACAATTTTTACAAATGGGAAGCCACTACCTAGAATGGTCGTTGACTATATTTTGTGGGATTTTACCTTTTTAGTGTTGTATATTTATCTTACATATGTAATAATTAGAATTTTATAGTGATATTTTAAAATATGATTTAAAAAAAAAGATTTATATCAAAAAAGAGAGATACAACATATTCACTAAAAAGGTGAATGGAATGGGGAAATTGAGTAGAATCTAAGAAATCAAGTACCACATGGTATTAAAAATGAAATAATCACAACATATCATAATTCCTAAAAAAGGAAATAATTATTCACAAAATCATATAATCATGAAATCTTAACAAATTGAAAAGTTAAGCCGCCAAATTTATAGAGCTTATACTAGGTGTGGGGTCTTAACCATACGGGTTCCCCCACCCTTCAATAAGAAAATTATTTCCATCATAAATGGGCTTCCAACTAGTGAAATCATTGTCTTCATTTTCTTGAGGTTGTGATCCTAGAACTTCAAGCTACATCTAAGTTTGAGAAACATTCCTTTGTGATAAAATGATAAGAGTCAAGAAAGAGAACCTGGAATGTCCTTTATGAGGGGCCCACTCACATTGTTGAGAGGACATAGATGAGAAATGTACATGCAAGAACCAACTAGAAGGTTTCCTAATAGATGAAAAATATCCCCCTACAGTGACTCTACAAGCAACAAGCAACAAAATTAGAATGCCCATGTCTCTAAGCCCAACGGGGGGTCTAGCACAAGGAAGGGAGAAGAGTGGCACTCTAGCCCCCATACAAGGGGAATTACCCAATTATTCAATAGATTTTGGAGGTACATCACCTACAAGACAAAATTCTTGGCTTGATATTGCATCTATATGAGAAGACACGACTAGTGACTAGGTGTGAGTAGAAAAACTAGAATCAATAAAAATATGAGAAAATAGACTAATTTTCCCATATTTCTAAATGTTAAAGATAACTTTAAATCTAAAATCAATCTATAATTGGGTGAATTTATTCAAAAATATAGCCCCATCTCTTGGAAGGACATTGTCCTAGGTGAAAATAAACGAGTTACAAGGAAGTTTTGGTACCACAAATTATCTAGCTTGTTTATTTTATATTAGTTTTTTTAAGTAGAGGTAATAGTGGTGGTAAGGGTGATGGTTGTTATGATTAAGTTTAGTACACCTTGTGAATCTAGGTAACATTATATTTATTTAATATCTATAATTTTTATAAGTATGGGGCCAATGGAAAAGGGTATCCTACTTGGGGAAAAATCTCAATATTTCTTAGGATGAAACTACATCAAACCATTTATATTATGAAACTTGTAAGAGAATCTATGTAATTTCAAAATGTTTGAGATCATCTATGAGATTGTAATATGCATAAGAAAAGCTATGTCATATAAGAATATGCAAGCAAGTTACAAAGTGGACTTGGAAAGTCATGGAAGAGACCTTTGACCAGTCATGATGGTATGAGTAAGATCATCTTGTAAGAGGTTTGAATGGACCCAATTGGAGCACCCAATTTTGGTGAGTAGAATTTTTTACCTTGAAAGTTGCATACTATTCCTTGAAGATAAATTGATCATGATTGGCATTAGAATTCAAAGATATCGATTTAGGCACCCGATGAGCTTAGAATTTGTCCTCACTTTCTTGTTTGAAGTTTGATATTTCTCATGACATTTCCAAACATTATTAAGATATTATCCATACCTTCTTGTTTATCTTATGCATTGAAGCATTGAGAATGGTATATGGTATATTATTGAATGGTTGTGTGTATTAATTATTGTTTATAGAATATGATAGTGTTTTATGTTAGTTATGATAGTTTATGATTTGGAGATGTTGTTGAGAAAAAATATGATCCCCTATGTAGAAAAAGACTAGCCACCCATAGAAAATATTGCTTATCAACCCACAACCAAGGGACTGTTCATCTATAGTAAAGAACGTAGCATCCTTTAGCTGAAGGAAAAAGTAATTGAGTAAACTAGGAGTGGTTTAGTCATAAATCACTCTCTTTATCAATGATTTCATTACCAAAAATGAATATATCTATGAAGATAAGAAGGAAGTTGTGACATTAGAAAATCGTGGTTCATAATTATAGATTATGCTATGTTCTACATGTTCTCATTTACATTTTCCTTCTTTATAATGAGTAAAAAGAGTTATAATAGAAGTGTGATACTCATACCACCTATGCATGATCAATTTCCTATCCGTGTTTTGATTAGTATAAGAATAAGTCCACTTCGTATGTTTATGGATGAGTTGACATATGAAGTTGTTCAGAGTCTAGAATAATTAGATTGTCCAGATCATGTATATATGTTAGATTCTATATGAGATGAAGATCTAAATAAGAATTTTTCTATTAGCACTTTTGTTATCAACCTTGAGTTACAATTCTAAAATATAAATAAAGAATATAGATTTAGTTAATATATATAGATTCTTGAGTTGAGATGATTCTATGAGATTGCAGTCACCCAAGCAAGGACCATTTGAGGTAATTGTAATGCTCTTTATAATTTAGATTGTTTGTTAATAAATTTTTGAATTAGATTGTTATTAGTTGTGTTCACCAATTTGATTTAAATTGTTAATAGTAATCATTTAATCATCAACGATTATTTTGCATAGTTACATTAACATTTAATTCCAACTTAGTTGAAAAATGTTTGTTTGTTGTCCCAATGAGATTACCTACCTTTTGCAAATGTCAAGTTCACTTTTAGTCAAGTTTTATATGCACAACCTCTAGGACAACTCAAAAATCCTCAACTACACATACAATATGGGTACCATCCAAGAAGATTATGATTCCTTGGTTTGATATAATTAAATGTAACACACTATAGCCAATAATTTGTTTGATAAATGATCTGTTGGACCGTCGAGTTGAATTCATGCCTCTTCTACATCAATTTACTAGACATAAATGGAGTTAGACATTTTTTGTGTCGTTGTTGTGGATGGTGCTATGGTTTAGAATTTTTGATTTGTTGGTTTATTTATATATTTCTTTCTTAGTGTAAAGGATTTCATTTCTTTTCAGGAATTAGTGTAAGATTTACTATTAAATGAACCCAAGATAGAATGAAAGATTAGGAAAGCATGAAAGAAAAATAATATTCTAGAATAAATTGTATTCTATATGGAAAATCAAAGTGCGTGAAAAATGCACAAAGAATCATTGCTTTATATAGAGAAAGGCAATGCATGAGGTAACCCAAGATCTCACATAAAGCATGGAGTTCAACTGGAGTTAGCCTATGCAATAAAGAAGGAAAGCTTATCTAAGAAGCAAAACTTGTCTAAGAAAGCTTATCCAATAAAGCAAGAAAGCTTAAGAGCAAATAAAGTAAACAACTAATAAACTAATTATTTAAATAAATAAATAAAACTAGATAAAAATATACTAAGTAAGATTAAATGAATGTAAAAAAGGAATCTTTTACACTAACGCCCCCCTTAAGTGCAACTTAGGAGAAAATCTTATAGAAGCTAAAAACATGGGTCTTGACAATAAGGCCTAATTAGGTACCCAATTAAAAATAGAAGAGAAAGGAGAAAAACCATTGGGAACACAACTCCTAATCAATTATTTCAAACTCAAAAAACATAAGCTACAATTACTGATGAAGAGCATTGATTAATCCCACACTACAACAGGATTAAGATCAGAGTCAAAGAAATCATTGCACGCGTATCACCAAGATACTCTCAAATTCTCAAAATCATAGAATGGTACATAGTCTACACTACTCAACTAGATTGGGTTGAATATACAAGTACCCAGTATCTAGATATAGAAATTGATCGTTTGAATATAGGAAGATTTTTCTTTGTAGAGATGTTCTCCGAAGTGGATAAAAATTAAGATACCCTCCAAAATTTCCCTTGATTTTGGAACTTTATCATGTAGTGCTTGATTTGCACTAACAAGAACCAAAAAATCAAAAAAAAGGGAAAAAGATAAGGCATGCAAAAATCAACGAAAGAATGCAAACATAAAGCATGCTAAAAAAGATTGAAATGCAAAGATGGATGTTCACATTTTGCTCCATAGTTTCCTTCACAAAAATTCACCTTCAAAAGATTGGCACTTTATAAGTAGTGTGTTTACAATGCAATGATTAATTTAGAGTGTAGTTCAGGACACCAAATGTATCCCTCTTATACAAAGAAGATCACCAAATTTTACAGTTATTCCAAATTATAAGCCAAAATACAAAAATATAGGTGCTTGAATTTTTTAAATTCTAGTTCAAAATCTATAAATTTTACATGGATGATTATGTAGAGCATTGCAATACCTTTCCAATTCCTATTGAAACTCAAAAAATAGAGCTTGTGGGTGCAAGTTATTATTTGATGATTAGAAAAGAGGAATATCTGACTTTGGTTAGCAAAAATAGGAAGTAAATAGGAAGTTCTTTGAACCAGCTTTCCAATCCCTATTCGAACACAAAAATTCAATTTTCTGGTGAAAAGATATGGCCTTTGAAAAAAAATTGCTCAATTAGGCATGCAAATGTTGATGTTAGCATGACATCATGACGATGTCATTTGACGAAAAAAATCAACCAAGGTCAAAGTTATAAAAAATTGATAAATTTTCTATGAAAATGGGGTTTTTGGGCCTTTCAAATGCAATGCCATAGTTTGTTTTGCCTCAAAATGCCCCAATTTTTTTAGCAGCATGTGAGGATGCTCACAAAAGATTCATGATTCATGCCTTGGTCAATTTGGCCTTTGATGTCCAATTTTGGTGAAATGAGAGGCTTCTCTGACTTTATTGACTACTTTGAGTGTGATGGTGAGTCCAAGTTTAATCTAGGAGGCTACAAAACATACATAAAACCCACATGAACTAAAAAAGCAGATGTTAAACCCTCAAAATCTATTTTTTTCACATTTTTTTTTCTCCAAAGCATCCAAGGATGCAAAAGAAGAGCATACTCTTTTACTACCAAAAAATAATAGATTTGCACTTAATATTTCTAAAACTTAATCCTATCAATCATGAAGGCTTTGATACCATGTAAAATTTATTGTTAAATAAACCCAAGATATAATGAAAGATTATGAAAGCATGAAAGAAAAACAATATATGTTAGAATAAACTGTATTCTATATAGCAAATGAGAGTGTGTGACAAATATACAAAGAGTCATTCCTTTATAGAGATCAAGCCAATGCATGAGGTAACCCAGGCTCTCACATAAAGCATGGAGTTCAACTGGAGTTAGCCTATGCAATAAAGTAGGAAAACTTATCTAAGAAAGCTTATCCAATAAAGTAGGAAAGCTTATCCAAATCTAGAGAAAATAAAATAAATAGTTAATAAAATAATTACTTAAATAAATGAATGGAACTAGATAAAAACATACTAATTTTGGACTTTTGGGCTTAGCCCATGTGATCTGTTGCTTTTTCTGGGAACTGGCCATTTGACTCTCGGAGTGTGCCTTTTTACCACCCACCCTTTTTTTGTGAATATGTATCTTTATATTTGAATTAATATAGATAGCCGCCTATTCATCAAAACATACTAAGTAAGCTTAAGTGAGTGTAAAAAATGAATTTTTTACACTAATAATTAGGACTATTAAAATTTTCAATCCAATTTCAAACTATCTACTAACAATGCTACAAGAAGAGAGCTATTAACTCAAACACCATTACATTTGGTGGTGAAGAGATGCTTTAGGGAGATTTCTTTCATCAAATCAAAAGCAAGAGGAGTTAATCAAAGACATTGACACAATATATAAGTACCTCTTATACAATCAAAATATTTAATCGAAGAAGTTGATGAAATAGAGGTACCTCTTGTTAGTGTAAATAGTACATCATTATCTACCTAGTTAGCTAATCACATTTCTAGGATTGACCTATTCACACCTAGCTTAAGTTTACTTAGGTTTCTTTTAATTTTGTCTCACTTCGTATGGTTGAGACATGTGTCCTCATGACTTGAAACACTTATTGACACTTGCTCACCCACTTGTCAAGTAAGCTCATAGGTGTCCCACCTTTGGAGGGGTGGTCAAGGTTTCACTCCTACCTTCTTATCTCCTCATCCTTGCCTATATATGCAAGGCTTGATCATTGTATTATACACACTTTTTATGTCATATTTGATAGACATACTATTGTGTTCATAGTTTCACTTGTGGAAGGTTATCAAATTCAAGCTCTTTGATCTTGGCATTCTCCAACATGGTATCAGAGCCATGAGAGAACGTTCTTTCCTACATTGAGGTGACTCTTGCACATAACCCTATCAACAGAGTGTCATAGAGCCAAATGGATAGTACCATTACATTCAGAAGGCTCAGGAAATGAAAAAATACCTTTCGTTTTGTCAATTTTGATCATTTTCATTTTTTGCACTTTTTTGGCCTATGTGCCCATTTTACAAAAAGTAAAAATTCAAATTTTTTTTTAGCAGAGGGCCAATATGCCAGATTGAATTTGCTCGTTAGGGTAGAAAAATTTCTCTTTTTAATATTTGTTCTATTTTAACCTCTTTGTAATCTCGCAGGAAATCTTGGCCAATCTGACATGTTGCATGTATTGTGGTCCATTTCACCTTGGTTGTAGGTTACATTATAATGCTTTGGTGGCACCTTTTTATACCCATAACAACAGAGGTATTGACATACATAGCCTATGTATCCATTGAAAAGACCTTGTTGAACACCATTTGAAGTTACTTTCTACAACAAAGTTATTTGGCCTATTTGCATATGATCTTCACCCTTATCCCCAAAAAGGTTGAATTTAAGGTGAAGGACTCATAGTGGATAACCATTGCCCTCAATATCAGGGCCTTGCATACCACTCGACCTCTTTTTTTAAGGCATTAATTTCTTTGTAGTTTCGAAGTCCCTCCTACTTGGATTTAATTTGATGCCTTCAAAATTGTATTTAAAAGAAAGGAGAGATCGTTTGGATCTATTTGTGCTTTGCCTATGAAAGTCTTAGCTTGGTTCATATATGTGTGGCAAACTCGCCAGTCATTGTGACTTGTAAGTAGAGTAGCCATACCCGCGTTAAGGCGTATGAGTAGAGAAAGGCCTATGGATTTTCCACCACCCTTGACCTGCCTCCATACGCGCCCTCTCAGACACTTGTTTCTACCTGTGCATTGCACAAAGGAAAGCATTCTCTTAATCCTATGGAGGCAACGTGAGAACTTGCAACCATAAAAGAATCAGTGGGCATTCGAACTGCATTTTTCAACTTTTGTTATTGTTTAAAATGAATGTGTTGCAGGCAATTTTCTACCTGCCATGCAACCTCAATGTCATCAAAATGCCTCCATATCTCCATCAAATAGACACTGTCTATTGGCGTGGAAGCATAACTTGAGTCACCATTCAACCAAGCTTTAAATCCATGGACTGTGTCACAACCTAATCTCATCTTTGCTCGTAATCATCTCAGAAATGTGCAAAGGCATGTGGATCAAAGCCTCAAATATGCATTATATATTAGTGTTGCAAAAAATGTTTCTACCTTAGCAATAAGGTGTCAAGGAGCTACATTTACATGACCCATACACAGCCCCTACTGCTCTCCAAGCGGCTTCCACCAGGTCGCAGCCTTCACAGTGATCAAAGGCTTGTTTTGACCAAACGCCTTCCTTTGGCTGTGGGTCATGCAATGGTTCTTCCCTCCCAACAACACGTCCAGGACTATGGTTAAGACTAGGTATTAGTCTCTTCAATAGCAATAAGAACAATCAAATCAGAGGAGTTTATTTCCTACTTACACTTAGCATTTGACTCACTCCTACATGCCTCCTTCAAACCCTTTGACTCGACCTTAGTATGATTTCAATGGCTTCCCCACTTGACACAAAACCATCTCCATTTGGCATGCAGACCCCAAATTGTTCAACCATAACATATTAAGTTCTATGTTAGTGGTTTATAAATATTTATTGTAACCATAAAGTGCTTGTGACTTGCATTTTTTTTGTGATAAATTGAAAACGATGAGGTGTTTTTTCAAGAGTAAATAGTCATTGGAAAGTTGGTTTTGATACCAACATTTTAGCGTCAAAATGTTTTCAATTTTCTGTTGTCTAACTACAAGTTTTAACCTATGAAGTCAACTTTGTAGGCAAATTTTGATGGGGCATAACTTTCAACCCACTTATTGAAATTTTGCATTTTTTTTAATTTCTATTCAAATTTCATAAGGAATTCAAATTTTGCCTATAAAATTAAGATTTGGGTTACCATTTTTTTATAAAATTGTAAAAACCTTTGTGAGTTATAAACACAATATTTTGGCGTATGATCTTTCACAACTTGTAAAATTTTCTTGCACATTGTTCTGGGGGGCTACAATCAAAACTAATCATTTTTGGGGGGGCTCTCTACATCAAGGGGGCAATCTAGGTGTTTCTAATTTTTAGTTTGTTGGTTCATGTGATCATGTCTCTCACACTAAATCCCTTCCATTTAACTATTCTTCGTAATTGTTGGCAGGATATAGAGGGTTGTGAGGCACCTCATAAGTCATTTGAGCCATTTCTAGACCCACATATCCATTATATACCACTTAAACAACCTTAACACACCTCTAATATGCCTAAATAAGCTATAAAAGTGTTAAGTATAATAGAGAAAAGGGTAAATTTGTGGGAATAAGTTAATTAAGTGTTATTATGAAAGGATGTGATGGAAAGACATAATGAAAAGGCATGAAGAGGTTATATAAAGAAGGGAAAAGTGAGAGAAGTGTGTGAGAGAGTGTGGAATCATATGGATTAAATATATATAAGATATAAGACATATGTATGGATGGAGCATGATGAATAATTATAAGATATGTATAAGACATTAAAGTATATGAATATATTATGTAATAGATGTATATACTAATGGGTATAATTTATTATAAATTGGGTTTATATTTCTTGCATATATAATTTCTCCCTTTTTATTGCATCACATCAAGGTTGACTACATATAACAAAATATTAAACCTTAGACTCCGGTCAAAGTTTTTCTGTCAACATTTGATTCCATTGCTGGGACTTTGGTTATTGTTGCATAAGGAGGGAGATCATATAAAAGCAAACAATTTGGTACTAAAAAATTGAATTTTTTCATATAAGTTTGTTTTAATGGGAAAGGTTGAAGAAATATTGAAGAAGGAAAATGAGAGATTAATGTGTGAAAAATATAGTTTGGAGGAAGATTTGATAAAATTTATGCAGTATAATTTAGAATTGCAAGAAAATATAAAGGAGTTAAAAAATGAGATAAATGAATATTTATGTGGAAAAGATATTCTTGACAAAGAATTGGAAAATTTAAAAATTTAAAATGAAGAACTAGAAGAAATTTGAAGAAGATGGAAAAGAAAAATAGTTTACAAAAAAGATCAAAATAATAAGTTAGATCAATTGCTTACAACATGTCAAAAGGAAAATTGGTGCCTAAGGTTTAAGTCTGTACATTATGTAATGTCTCATGTGATATAAATTATTTATGTTATTCATTTGATGAATCATTGGACACAAGTGATCAAGCTAAATATTATTTTGATAAAGGGTGTAAAGTTGAAAATAATGATGATTTTGAATCTACAAGTCTTGATAGTTGTGATGATAATGACAAAGGATGTTGTTTGAAGGATGTTGGTTTTAAGATGACAAGAAGAGTGGGATATGTTTAAGAAAATTTTATAAAGAGACTATTAAATAATTTGTGACACTAAATAATGAAAGTCCTAGAAATGGAAAAGAAGATGATGTTACAAGTACACCAAGGTCTAACAACTCTTCAAAAAATACAATGTTCTCATTATCATAGGAAATGACATAGAAAAGAAATGTGTTGGAATATTAATCCTTGTAGCCTTTGTGGATTGAAAAATCATTCCAAAAAAATATGTTGGAATAAAAAGTGGAAGAAGGAATCTATGATAGACTATATGTAAATGAATTGTGGATGGACTAATGGATCCAATTGGAAAAGCATAATATATATGATTAAGATATTTTACAAGCATAAATATTCATATGTAAAAGATGATAGCAGTCAAGAAAATTTTAAAATTAGAAATAGAGCACGCTAAGGTGGGTGTTGTTAAGCACACCAAGGGGGTGTTGTTGAAGAAGAAGTAGAGCGCACCAAGGTGGGTGCTGCTAAATGCGCCAAGTTGGTGCAACTGATGAAGAAGTCGAGCACATCGAGAGGGTTGCTATTAAGGAAGAATCATGACAAGAAAGAAAATCATGAAGGATACAAGTTGTTTCACCAAGTTGTCTTGAGGACAAGATAATATTTTAGGCCTAGGGAGAATGTTAGCAGGATATAAAGGGCTATGAGGCACCTCATAAATTGTTTGGGTCATTTCGAGACCCACATATCCATTATATGCCACTTAAACAACCTTAAAACACCTCTAATATGCCTAAATAAGCTATAAAAGTGAAATATAATAGAGAAAAGGGTAAATTCATGGGAATAAGTTAATTAAGTGTTATTATGAAAGGATATGATGGAAAGACATAATGAAAAGGTTATATAAAGAAGGGAAAAGTGAGAGATAAGTGTGTGAGAGTGTGGAATCATATGGATTAAATATATATGATAATAAGGAAGTGTGGAAGATATATATAAGATATATATGGATGAAGTTGTTAAAGGCGCAGGACAACTAAGAGGGGGGGTGAATCAGTTGTCACTGGATTCAATCACAAAATTTCAAACACTTATCAACTTCACAACCACACTAATTTGTTATAAGTATGAACATGTAATGCAGATAATAGAAAGCAAAAACAACACAATGAACACCAGATTTTAAGTGGAAAACCCAAAAAGGGAAAAACCACGGTGAGGATTAACTCACAATGTAAAGTAATAGCAAAACTGAATATAAGAGGCTCATTGCCCGAATACAAAGGCTCACTGCCTACAAAAATGACTCACTGTCCAACAGGGAGGCCCATTGCCTACAGATACAAAAGATAACAAAAAGATCCACCACAACAATTTACACACATCCACAACCTTGATTAGAAGATTGTAGAAACCTTCAGCTCACTGCTTTCAGGAATCTAACACAATAAAGTACTGCTACCTCAACTCACTTTTGCACAACTCTACTCTTCACATGTGGCTTACTTCATTATTTTGTATATCTTAATCCTTCGCAGCTTGACTTGCATTTATACCATCTTCAACCTTAGAAAGCTTTCTCCAAGTTTGGCCACATACGCTTTATTTCATAAATTCAAAATAGGTCAGCAACTCAATGTTCCCGCGGTGGAAAAGAATGAGAATGGACCAATTAAACACTTAACCAAGACCAAAAGCAATGTCTCAGATCAACCACATGCTTCCTTACTTAATTTTTTAATTATTCATATGAAGTGTAAACACCAGGTCAACCAAACCTAATGAAAACACAAATGAACATTGGAGTACACACTTTTCAGCAAGAAGATAACACACAGATGACGTAACATGCTTTTTCATGCTCAAGAACACATCTCAGATACCTTCAAATACATTTGCAACAAGTGTAACAACCTTCGAACACAAAACACCTTCCACCAGTCCATCCAGACTGTGCAAACACATACAACTCTGAAACTCAACTTTCGGAGTACCAAATTACGAACATCTCTGCCAGAACCCAGAGAACATTATTTCAAGACATATTCCAGATCCGCAAGACCTGAAACAAAACAGCGGAGGATTGTGGAGCAAAAAAATTTCTCCCAACCCACAGACAAGCAACTCTGCCAACTAGTTCACACACCGATGAACATAACTTTCACACTCCATCAAACCAGAAGCTACAAATCAAGAGATGACACCAATAGATCTCCAACAAAAACCCTTCAGATCCGCACAAGCATCTAGGATCAACACAAAAGAAATACGAAGCACATACCATATCACATTTTGAACACATACATACTTCTGACTTCACTCTTTATTAATTTTCTCAAAAACACTTGGTAACTCATCATTTCAGCACATCTGCAACATTAGAAGGATAGCTCCATGAACTCACAACATCTCAACAAAATCTCAGCTATACATGCACAATCTGCAACATTCTAAACTATGTTGACATCAATGACAACATTAATAACAACACCACCAAACTTGGTCATACTTGCAACAAAAGCATGGTGAATAATTATAAGACATGTATACAACATTAAAGTATATGAATATATTATGTAATGGATGTATATATTAATGTGTATAATTTATTATAAATTGGGTTTATACTTCTTGCATTTCTAATTTCTCCCTTTTTATTACATCACATCAAGGTTGACTACATATAACAAAATATTAAACCTTAGACTCTAGTCAAGGTTTTTCTATCAACAGTAATCCTCTTAATAAATGGAAAATAAAATATGGATATTGTGGAAATAAAAGGAATACAATAGAAGAATGTTAGTTTTGTTGAACTAAGGAACTAGAGTAATTCTTCTTAGTCATGTTATTGCCTTACCTGATCCTCTAGTTCCAACATGTGCAAAAACATCATCCAGTCTCACTCAGATATCTTGTGAGACATCATCATTTGGGGATGGAAAATGTATTCTAATGACTTTCATTGATATCTCATCTCCCATATAACTTATTGCTACATATGAATCTAGTGTTGACTCATTCACGAGTTCTCATGATTCTTTTCACTATGTTATTGCTATCTCCATTTTAGACTTACTATATATTGGGATGCATATCTATTAGACATCACATCTTTGCTTATAGAGTCCAACCTTTCTAATTTGGATGAATTGAGGACATTCGTCTTCTATTTGATGACAACTTTGATGAAGTTGCATCACCATTACCATCTTTAGATATTTCTCTTTCCTCACCTACATCGTCTTCTATCATGAAAAATTGTGCAGATATTCATGAGTTATCATCATCTACAATAGTATTAGATTCACATCGATCCATACATATCCATACATGTCCATGATCCCTATTTTAGAATCTTCCATGGTACTTGATCCATCATATCAAAATTTGTCACACATCAACTTTGGCTTGGTGATGAAGAGAGAAAACAATACTCTACCCTTTTCTCATCAAAAATCACTAAATATAGATTACAAAGACTCCACAAATGATAACAAATTAAAATTGATAATTTCTTGTGTCAATTTAAAATCGATTTACAACTGCATAACTTTTCAATCAAATTCAAAAACAAATAACTTTATTCAAATGCCATGAAAAATACACAATTACAATTTCTTTTGACAACTACGCCTCTTCTATATTCTTCCTCCTTCAACCCTTACTTTTTTCTTTCTGTCTTCTCATCATTAACCTTCCATATGGCGACCTACACTTTTAGATTATCAGGTCTTATCTCCGCCCATTGGTCCATTCCTTCATACCCACATCCCCTACACTATATTTTTTTCTCAAATCAGCGTTCTTCTCATTGGCTCAGTCTCTTCGTATTATATCTTTCTATGCCTTTCACATGAGGTTTACTTTACAACTGAAGTCATACTTAGCAAGATAATCTTGTTAGATTCCTTGCTATTCTCCCTTCTCCTGGTGCGGCTTGGAAAACTTACATAGTCACCTTTTCTTGGTCATGTGCACTTCCATCAGTCTGGTTTCGCTACTAACTCTTCTTATCCTTACAACGTTTATCTCCCAATGCCTTCACCATTCCTTTTTGGCGCGATTTTTCCTTTTCTTTTCATGCTGTGGTGCTATTATCAATAACACCTCTTTAGGCTTCTGTCAGCCTTTTGAAATAGCCACTCATTACATTTTGATTTCTTAACACCTCCTTGTGATTTGTGTGATCCTTCTCCTTGCTGCCTTCATTGGTATAAATTTGTGACCACTTTGAGTCTGCTCATTATCAAAACTTCTTGGAATCTTTGTATTATATCTTTTCAACTTGAAATTTTTTAACTAGCTCCTCTTCATTCTATGCATGATTAAAGCTCATCGGCTTCTTCTATTCATTGTTTCTAGCGTGGCAATTTTACTGGCTACATTATTAGCTTTTTAATGTGATATACCCACCCTCTTCACATGCCCGACCACTTAACAATTATAGCTGCTTTGTTGCATATTTTCTTTTCTTCACACCTCCCTTGTCTTCTTCTACCGTCGCCCCTCTCCTATTTTCTCCCTCTATCCTTGTGTAGCTATTTACTTATTTGCATTTTGATGTGAAGATAGTGATGCGACTTCTCAGCTTTGCATACCATCGTTTTAGTTCATCTTCCGTTTGTATGAGCAATCCCTTCATTGCCAAATATTTGTCTCTTCATCTACGACACCTTTGCATTTATTTATTTTTTCCCTTATGATATATTTGTCATTTCAACTTAAATTAATTAAATTATTTGTCTTATAAGAGAATACTCTAAGATAAGATGATGACGAAACAAGCTTACTAAATTTCTCTTCGATGGTTCTCCGAGATTTTACAAACTTCACTAGTGCTAGCATAAATAATGTGATTTGATATTTTCTCATTGGATGTATTTGTCACTTTCAAATTCACATATGCATTTTCCTTCCAACAAAGAACCAAAACAAGTCAAAACTGAAAATTAAAATTGCAATTTTTTTTGGTTGATGTAGGATTGTGTGTTCGCCCGAATGCTCCTTCATTGGACACACTAGGTAAGAAATTTGTGAGTATGATCTCACAAATGTGGAGTTGAGTGATAGAATCACCCTTTGAGAATGTGAATAGTCTCCAACGAACTCCATCGCTAATAGCCTGACCTCCTCCACCAAACACTTCCTCTTCACTCCATGCCCTCCTCTGGCATGTCTTCTCTACACTCAACCCTTGCAATCTCCGTGCTGCAATCATACCTCGATCCCCACAAAGATTCCACTTCATCTATTGTAATTTTCCATTACCACAACACTTTTCTATGCACTTTCCCGCTCTCAACCACTCAGGACTTCACACACCTACAACGATACTTTTGAGCTCCTCAATCATGCTTCCTCAAAACCTCTTCTCACTTCCCTCTCCACTCACAGGTCCTAGTGCGAGCTTCCTCACAGTCAATGCTCTGCTTGCATGTTCAAGACCACTGGCTCTGATACCATTTGATGAAGAGAAAAAACAACACTCTACCCTTTTCTCATCCAAAATCACTAAATACAAATTATAGACTACACAAATGATAACAAATTAAGATTGATAATTTATCGTGTCAATTTAAAATCAATTTACAACTACATAACTTTTCAATCGAATTAAAAAACAAATAACTTTATTTAGATGTCATGAAAAATACACATTACAATTTCTTTTGACAACTTTGCCTCTTATGTATTCTTCCTCCTTCAACCTATACTTTTTGCTTTATGTCTTCTCATCATTAACCTTCCATATGGTGACCTACACTTTCAAATTATCAAGTCCTATCTCCGCCCATTGGCTCCATTCCTTCATACCCACATCCCCTACACTAGATTTTTTTCTCAAATTAGTGTTCTCTTCATTGGCTTAGTCTCTTCATATTCTATCTTCCTCTATCTTTTGCATGAGGTTTACTTTGCAACTGAAGTCATTCCTGGCAAAATAATCTTGTAAGATTCACTGCTATTCTCCCTTCTCCTAACACAGTTTGGAAAACTTACACAGTCACCTTGTCTTGGTCATGTGCACCTCCGTCTGTTTGGTTTCGCTACTAACTCTTCTTATAATTACAATGTTTGTCTCCCAATGCCTTCACCATTCCTTTTTGGCACGATTTTTCCTTTTCTTTCCATGTTGTGGTGCTTTTATCAATAACACCTCTTTTGGCTTCTATCGACCTTTTGAAACAACCACTCATTACATTTTGATTTCTTAACATCTCCTTGTGATTTGCGTGATCCTTATCCTTTCTATCTTCATTAGTATAAATCTATCCACTTTGAGTCCACTCATTATCAAAACTTCTTGCACTCTTTGTATTATATCTTTTTAACTTGAAATTTTTTAACTAGCTCCTCTTCATTCTACACATAATTAAAACTCACCGGCTTCTTCTATTCATTATTTCTAGCGTGGAATTTTTACTAGCTGCATTATTATCTTTTTAATGTGATATAGCCACCCTCTTCACATGCCTAGTCACTTAACAATTTATAGTTGCTCTATTAAAAACTCCATTCTTCTCCATGGTGTGGCTATATTTGGGAGTTTTGCATATTTACCTTTTCTTCATGCCTCCTCTGTCTTCTTCTACCCCCACCCCTCTCCCCTATTCTCCCTTTATCCTTCTGTAGTTATTTACTTATTTGCATTTTGATGTGAAGATAGTGGTGTGACCTCTCAACTTTGCATACCAAAATTCTAGTTCATCTTCTCTTTGTATGAGCAGTCTCTTTGTTGCCAAAAATTTGTCTCTTCATCTACCACACATTTGTTGGCATATGGCTTCTAGTGTTTTCATTGATGGAAACTGAAGTCATTGATCTGGTTTGCACTACAATAATTGAATATACTGGAAGATAGAGTGAAGTACAAGGTATCCAGCTGAAGTTGAATTTGTCAAGTGGTTTGCTTTATTAGTTTAACAGTTTGTTTGTGGATCTTAGCGAAGGTCGTTGGATATATGAAATGTGTTATTCTCGAGTCTTTTGCTATCGCAAGAAGTGGTGTACGAGTTAGGAGATCCGGTCATTCAATTTTCTGTTCATCAGTAAATGAAAGTTGACTAAGTGAATGTTGGGTGTTGTAGATGTCTAAAGCGAAATTGTTTAAAGTATTTTTGTGGAGATTTTGTTTTGGGTCCTAACTATGCTATAGATGACTTTGGTGGATGCACATTAAATGTTTTTCATGATTTGAGCTGATAGTTGGAAGATATTTTCTATTTTATTGAAATCGACATGTAGTGACTGAATTCTTGGTAGTGGATACATATATGAGATCTGTTAATTCATTTTAACAGGTGTGTATGTGTGAATGTTTGATATGTCTTGATGTGTGTGCGAATATTAGAAGAGCAGTTGAGTGATTTTCATTTGTGCAAAAGAGGATTTTGTGAAGCGAATTAAGGCAGAGCAGAGTGAAGTGCAGAATCAAACAGAAGGTCCAAAATTTGATCTATGAGCCTAACCGAAACTATAATCAAGCATTTGTAGAAGCTATTTTCTCAGTTCAACCTTTTGTTGTAATCAAAATATTTTGTAAGGCAGTGAACCTTCCTGATTTTGAGCAGTGAGCTCTAGGCAGTGTGCCTGAATGCAAGTGCATTCCATTTTTGTAAAACACTTATATTTTGAGTACTCAAATTGTGGATTGACCTCCATTGTGGTTTTTCTGTTAACTAGGTTTCCACGTAAAAATTCTTGTGCTATGGTGTTGTGGATTATTGTCCTATGTTCATGCATCTTTCTTTTGATTGAATGTTATATACACTTGAGAGATCAATTTAATAAAGTTAAAATTTGCACAACATTGATTCACCCCCCCTCTCAGTGTTGCTTGAGTCTAACAATTGGTATCAGAGCTAAGTTCCTCAGAAGAAGTTTTATAGCTTAAGGTGGATCTTGGAATGTAATGGATTTTGGTAGTATTTAGAAATAGCTTTTGGTGGCACTTGATGACCTTGATCAGTCTAAAGTAGAAGTCTAGGAATTGAGAGCAAATCTTAAGGATGTTGAAAAATTCATTCAAAAGTTGAAGGATCAGATTATTAAGTCTAGGGAAAAGAGAAAGGATCTCTGTGATCAGATTAAGCAGAAAGAAAGCAAAAACATGGATGATGTTTACTTGAATCTAACCTTGAAGGAAATAACTGAAGAATGCGAAAAGCTTGCTAGAGACAATGCTTTCCTAAAGCATGAGATGGAGTATATGGCGATGAAGATGACTAAGGAGATTGAAGAAAGAAAGAAGAATGAGGAAAATATTGTCCAGTCCCTAAAGGAGAGATTTGATGAATTTAGCAGAATTAATGGAGAATTCATTTAGTTAGAGATTGAGCTGCAACAATCTAGAAACAATGAAGAAGAGCTTGAAAAATAGATTGT
>VDFB02015282.1:0-24604 GCA_007258455.2 Sequoia sempervirens | reverse complement strand
GCATAATTTATACTGGTGGAAAGCTGAGAATCTCCTCTAGAAACCCTTTTGTTTCATCAATTTTGGGTAAAAAAAAAGTCGTTAGCCACATACCCATCATATCACCACTTTTTGGCCTATCATGATCCTAAACATACCCTAGGTCCACTTATTTCACCGCTAACATATATCTTCTCTATTTATTTTCACTCATCTCTTTGTGGCCATCTTCACCACTCAACTCATATCCTATATTTATACTATTTTAAACTTTGAACATATCCAAAGTCGGGCCATCCATCATAAATTAAAATGAATGCAAACATCCTGTGGGTGGTGGAATTAGAATCGGTGACCCAAACACATGCTTGATGAGGACCCAAATAGGTCCCAACATGCTTCATCAATTTCAAAGGTAGTGTTTAACACAAGGTCGGCCAAACCAATGTAAAACATAGAATAATTAAGCACAATCCTTCTAGATATCAAAATTATCTTCAACATGATCATAGAAACTTAAATTTAGAACTAAAATTCATAAGACTTGACCAAAGAGATATTTGTACCAACAAAATTTCTCTTGGACCTCAACCAGATGCATACAAAACAAAAGTTCACAACTAGTGAACATAACTCACACTATACAATGAATCGAAAACCAAAAATCTAGATATAACAGCTTCTAACAACCATGATCAACATATCTGAACCACACACACATAGAAGAGAATCCTAGAGAAATTCGGAGGAACCACCTAACACACTGCAATCTCTCCTTCAACACAATTTTCAATATCCTTGACATATGCAAACAATGACCTGCATCCATGACATTAATGACAACAACAACCAGTTGATAATGAATTGACTAGTTGACATCATTGAAAAAAGATTACAACAACTTCTTCATACTTGCAACAGGAACCTCCAGCCCCTAAGGAATAGGGGCATTCAAAATATTTAGGGTCAAAGGACTACAATGGTAGTAAGGCTACAAGGTAGAGTGAGAGGTGACATTGGCTAAGTTGTCTAATTAGAGCTGTATTTGACCCATATTTTTCAATAGGGTATTTAAAATAGGATTGGATGGTGGGGGAGGTTGATTAGCCATAGAAATAAAGGTTTGAGGTATGGATTCATGTGAAGGAGTAGCATTGTACCCCAAAGGAGTGTGAGATAAATTGATTCCAAGATTAATAGAGGGGGGGAAATGTAGCATTTGTGTTATCAAAAAATGTTATAGGAGGTATAGAAGGATTAGTGTCCACCATATGCATAGATACCTCTGATATCAGAAGATTATTGACTGGTTACCAGTGATATTTGATTGGCTATCTTGGGATTGACTCAAGAATGACGTGTATGAATGTACATGGGTCTTGACTATATTAGATAGTGTGTGAAGCAACTCAAGGCTCTTATAGTAAGAGATGAGTAAGTTACTCAAACTACTTACAATAGGAGTAGCTTGAGTGTATGTGTTACCACAATTTAGAAAATATTCAAATTCTTTAAGCCTCTCCAACAATTGAACCTGCTAAAAGGGGACCCTAAGAAGCTTTGTAACATTTGAATGAGGGAGTTCTCCTGCTGGTGTAATTAATTATTTAATTACACTTACATAAGTTTACTTAGGACATAAGATTCTTTCTGGAAGTCTTAGTTGGCTTTTCGAGAACTTATCTTATCTAGCTAATGTATCATTTCCTAGGTGATTAGTTTGTTAGTTGTCTCATGGCACATGATTATGAAATTTGTCAACATCATGTTCATTACTACATTTCAACCTTTCCTATATAAGCAAGGTGATTGTACTCATTTGTAATATACTTCATACCTCATCATTTGATAGGTCTTAATATCAAGCAAGCTCATTCTTGTATATCCTCTCGTAGAAGGTTTCCATTATTTTTGCAAGTGGTCTTGGGTGTTGAGCTAATATCTTTAGCTCTTATAGATCTTAGAGGATAATTTGAAGGGGAAGGACCACCAAACATCATCTAAGAGCTAGAAGGTTTGAGCCTTCCAACGATATGTTTGGAGGTAGTAGATTGGGTTGTAAAGCTCATAAAGGAGCACTTACAATGTACAACCTTTCCAACTCCATGAGAAAGAATACTTAAGAGGAGCTAAAGGGTGTTAGAATCTTTTAAATGACCAAAGTTTTTGGAAGAATGATGGTTCACATCAAGCTCACCAAAATATAGAGGGGATTTTATACTCCCAAGATAACAAGGTCACAAGGATAAAATAGCCCTCAACTACCTCAAAAAATAGAGCTCAAGTGACGAAATCAAATGGTGAAGTGTGTTTACTTATATTTTATGCAAAATTAAAAGTTGAGAGTCCCAAAAACAAAAAAGATTAGGTCACAAAGGTCTTTTGGACAATCTGATAAGCTCTTGGCCAAGGATCAAAATGTAGTGTGTGGACATCCCCATGATGTTCGAGCATCTCATATAGACCAAACAATGAGAGTATCCTAGAAAACAACTAAGTGACTACTATCAATTCTGATTACCCAAAACTCTTTAAAGTGTGGGAAAAATAAAAAAGGATAACAAAAACTAAAGTAATATAAAATAGAATGAATGTGAATGATAAAATAGGGGAATAGGAAGAAAATAGTCACAGTGGACCAAGAGATGAAGCCTCCATCAAAAATATGTCTCTAATACCTACACATATAAGATCAATGAAAAGTGTTGGGGTTGTTTAGGGGCTTACCTTAGTAAAACCCCATTTCTATTTTGTACCTCCATGAACAACCAAATAGAATCAAGATAGAGAGAATGTGTAAAATAAAGCGTGTGATAGAAATAAACCCTATAAAGGAGAAGAACCCTATCACAAATACAATAGATGTGTGATAGAAACAAACCTCACAAGGAGGAGAACCACTATCACAATTGTGATCAAATAAAAAACAAAATATTGCATAGAAAATATTGCATAAAATGAAATAACAAGATAGTTACCAATAGCCTATGATTACCCTCTTGAGTTGATGGACGTGACAAGCTTTGTGAGAGAAGTTTAGTAGAGCTTTATTTTGAAAATGAGAGAGAAAGGAAAAGAAAGAGAATATAAAATGATAGAAAAGAGAAATAGATTGAGAGTGATTGAATGAATATGTAAAATTAAGTGTCTTAGGAAGGTATAAACATACAATGGTCATCCTTGTGCATCTACAAGCTAGAAGAAGCATTGCATGCATTGGCAAGTGGGAAACATAATGTATTAATTACATATTTGGGAATCTATTCAAGATGTTCATGTGATACATAGATGTTTGTGCAACTTTTGTGTTCCCCATGACATAAATCCACCTTAACAACAAGAAATGAATGGGTTAAGAAATTAAGAATTAAATTTGAATTAGATAAAATAAATATTACATTATTATCTTTAATTTATCTAAAGGTGAGGCTTGTGTGATGTAAAATTGAATAGGATACAATTTATGACATTACACCTTAATAGGTATTTGACTTAAATAAAATGGATAACAAAAAAAAACCACAACTAAGATCAATTACATTCTTAACCCCAAATAATATCACTATGCCAAGAAAGATTAGTTGCAATAACCTCTACTTAGATAATTAAAATGTGCAGACATAAACCATATGAAATGAATTTACTTAAGGATCACTTAATATTTTTTTTATAGATATATTACCAATTATGAATGAAGGTGAAGGGTTATTTTAATATTAAACTACTACTTAGTGTTTTAATTTATTTTGAAGGAGTGAGATTGATCAAGTATGTCCAAGATCTAATTGGGAAATAGAGTCTCCACTCACACACAAGAATATGAACTAATATCACAATAATTATGAGATATTCATTTTTTTACACTAATGATTATAATATTCATATCGAGCCATACTATGACATCCAAAATTAATTAAATATATCCATATGTAAAGTGAGAAAGATCATTACAAGGCTTGCAATATTTTTACAATATTTTCACATTCCTCTAACTCAAATCACATTCATGTTAGCAAATCACATGATAAATTAAAATCCTAGTTCTGACTCAAATATCCTTGGAGATATGTTTAATTCCATGGAAACATTATAATACTAAAACACCTATAATTATCATTTGATTTGACAAGATTGTATCCCACCAAAAAAAGAATTAGTGTTTCCAATTATCCTTCACCACACTGAAAACCTTTATATATATTGAGGCTACATAAAATAACCAACATCTTTAAAATGATCAAAAGTAGGGTGAGATCCTAATTTGCAAAATTGTAGCACTAGGAAAATTGATGATTAGAATCCATTCCCACCTAAAATGGACGTTTGGGATTGAGTAGAAGTCAATGGAGGTTTACAAGTATTTTGGAGAAGTAATGTAGATCATATGGAATTAATATATGTATCCATGTGAGATCATCTACATCAACGAAAAGTAGATAGGTGAGTAATCACAAAGTCATTACATTTGGTACTCAAGACATTTGAAAAATTATACCTTATTATTAAGTTCCTTTGAAATATATTAACCTCTAAAAAATTGGTGCTAGAAATATTATCAAGAACTATAAAATCATCAAGAACTCTTTACAGTTTATAAACCACAAAAATACATGAAAAACACTAAGCTTAGTGTCTATCAAAAATTTCACAAGGTTATAAAAGCTCCACAAGCTTCGACGAACACTAGAGTCTCTCACTTCATCCACTAGTGAGCTCCAAATACCATCAAGCATCTCATATGTTAGTATTTCAAAAAGTTACACAATAATTTTTCTTCAACAAGTTTATAAAAACCTTCTTAGGATCCAACACAAGTTTCAAAACTCATGAAAAATTCCAAAAAATGTAACACATGCCTTCCCTTTATAGATTTTTATGCTGATTTGTACATAGATGATATGGTAAGAAAATAATTTGAGATTATTGAGAGACATGATACTAAAATTAGTCTTTCATTTAGGAGATCCATATGTTGATCAATATGGGGCAATGCAAAGATGAGTACCTTAATGTGGTACCAAAAGCACAAAGTGAAGGAGATAAGGTTGCATTGGTTGAACTAGAGGTGTTTATAGAAGTATATTGGGAAGAGAATTTAATTATAAATTATTTTGATAAATTGTTTACAAATAAGGACAAAGTTGAAGAAAAGATGGCAATAAATATTTATGATTTTCATAGTACTTTGTTCATGTTGGTAATGTGGTATTTGTAGGCACAAGAGAGGAAGTAATTATTTTTGATAAAATATATTGTGAATATAGAGTGCAAGTGAAGATTTATGGTGGAGGTAGATAACTTATGGTGGGTTGAATCCCACAAAAATTAGAAGGATATGGTGGAAGAGAAAAAGTAAAGAGGAAGAATTCAACTAATGATGGGAAGATATCCATGAGAAGTGCAAACAATGTTTAACAAAATTAGTGAAAAGAAGTTGGATTTATTTCATCTAAGTGTTGGAACAAGCCAAAATCCTCTAAAATTGTTGAACTTAAAATGAAGCTTGTTGTGGAATATTTAGTTTTATTTTATGAACTATGCTTACAAACTTCTTACCCAACAAATACAAAGCAAGAGCATCTATGAAGTGATTAAAACATGGATGAAATTCATCGATTGACTCTGAGTCCTCTCTCCTTCAAAAATTTATCCCCACATTGGATTATTTATGATAAACATTATAATTTTGATTTGTTGGTGTAGTGTAGAAAAAATGTGTCCCTTTTACATTTTCACACTTAATTTGGAATTAATGTTAATTTGGACTTAATTGTGCCTTATTTTAGTGTTGTAAAGTGTACCCCCTTTACACTTTTACACTTATTTAGGGATCCCTTAATTAATTGAGCTTAATATTTACTTAATTGGCCATTTAATTCATTTTCCAAGCCTATTTATTACATATTTTGAAGAGGAAACTTGACATTCATTAATGCCTTAACATAACACTTCTCATTGAGCAATGTGTGTCCTAGGTTTAGGGACCTAGGAACCATTTTCCCATGGGCGAATGGGTCCTCCCTTAGACCTAGGACCTAAATTTAAATTATGTTTTTGGTGGTATTTTAATGTTTTTAAATCTATATTTCAATTTTGACTTGTGATATTTGAATTTTGGGAAATTAAGGATGAGTATCTATAAATATAAGGTTATTTCATTAATTCAAGTAAGCTAGCAAGAGGTGAACTTAACAAGAGCCAAGATTATTGTCAAGAGCATTCAAGAGTAGATTTATCAAGGATTTATTGCAGCATTCAAGGTCTCAAGCATGATGTCAAAGTTATGTTTAATCATGCATATTTTTGGAGCTAACATTGTGATGTAAGTTTCAAGATCTAATCCAAGCATTCAATTCAAAGATTCAAAGCAAGATTCAAGTATCAAGATGCACATCCATTGAATCCATTTCATGCAAGATCCATATCAAGATTTCAATATTTCTAAGGTCTATTCAAAGGTTTGGTGAGTTGTGACAATGAATTGCTCATTCATTATTCCTTTCATGCTATTTCTTTTGATTTCAAGGTTTGATTATGATAACGGGGTTTGACCTATGCAATCCCCCATTCACCCAAAAACAAACATTTTTATCCTCTCTTTGTGTGTTGCAGATTTGTATGTTGAAGAAAAGTTGAAGATCTCAAAGTTGCAAAATTGCAGAGTTTCATTTGTTGTCATCTCACAGAAACTTAGATCCTAAATTTATTTCTCACTGTCTGACTATGAAACCTAAAAATTCAAAAGCACAGACACAGGAGCAGATGACCCAAAAACCAGTTTTAAAAATCCCTACAAAGGACCCATTCACCATAGGGTGAATGAGTCCTTAGACAACTTTTGTAAACATCATTTTGTGAGAGGTACACAACATTTATCCCTTCCAAAATTTCCAAAAAAATTATTGGCTCCTTCAGTTTATGCTTAATCTACTAAATCCAAGTGATAGATTGCATTTTGGAGTTGATTTACTATTTTTAATCTTTCTCCCAAAAGTGTTGTTTGACCTAGAGCCTCATCCTAACATAAAAAGGAAATATGAAGATTCCTCCATAGAATTGATTCTCCTAAGGATAGTTAGTCAATTCTTTGTGGGGATCTCATTTCCTAATGAAATTAGAGAAGTAAGAACCCTTTTCCCTCTTTGGACCCACTTTTCCATTTTGGGAAACCCTAGCACCCTATTTTTCTATGTTTCAGTTGGTGACTCTCTAAATAACACAGGTGGTTTGTGGTAGTTCCTCTTTTATGAATAGATAATGAAAATGGTGTATAGTGGATGGTTGGTAACTTCCCCTTGATATGCAAAAACTAATTTTTGGTGGAATAATGACCCACCAAATATAGTTTGGTGTGGTCCTTGATTAATTGATAGTTTTTGCACCTATGCACTTGGCCTAGCAATTAGATCCTTTGGTATCTAAAATTAGATGATTTTCTTCTATATTTTGAAAGGATTGAAGAAGGGGTTGAAGAGTAACAATGAACAGTTAAATTGTGGTCATCAATTGTGCTATTTATTGATAAAAATTAAAGATGAATGTAATAGTTCATGGAGTTTATCTTCGCGTAAAAGGAATGGTTGGTGACTTTAAAATAATATACTTTATGCAATTTTGTAGTGTTATTGAGTAGGGAAAAGTCATGTGAGTGTTGATGTCAATAGGAAATAGTTGATAGGAGAGTCATAGTTAGATTTTTGTGTGAGTGAAAGTATGGAGTTGTGATGGTTTAATTCCAAACTTTTTCTAAAGCAAGTTGTAGTTGGTCTGAATCATAAGTTTTGTGCAATCCTTAGCATATATTAGTTTTCAATTTATATTTGAGAAGGTGACTTGTGAATTTATAGATTAGTAGTTCAATTTTGGTTTATTTTTTATTGTCAAATTCAATCACTTTAAACTCATATGAATAATGGCTATTGTATCTATCATGCATTTATCTATAGTTGAAGTTTCAGATCTTTGGTTTAAGCCATTAATGAGTATAGACCAAGTTGTATTAATGTTTTGTTGGTTCATGAATGTGTTCTAAAAAAATCTTGAATGGGTTCTCTTTAACGGGTATTGAAGTCTTAAGTGCATCAATATCTCTGTGTTTTAAAGTGTCATGTGTATCTAAGACAATTAAATTGTATCTTATCCATTTATGGATAAAATATTGGAAAATGGGTTTGAAATCCTTTTATTGGTTAATGTGTATAATTTGTGTCAATTTGAGATTTTGGCAACCTAGTTTATATGTATCCTATTTTTGGCATGCATTTTGTTCAAATAATTACTAAATAATATACAAAAGTACTATGATCATGGATAGGATCACAAGTTAACTTTATTGGTGCAATAATATCACTATGAGGGATATTTTAATTACTTTATTAGGTGAAAAATTTACATGATCTAGCCCCACCAAGGTCAATCACTATTCATATGGGACCCCCCCCCACAATTGGGTCTTCCCCCTTTTCTATACTTTTGTGTTGAATAATGAGTATTTGAACTCATTTATGTGTATTAATAAGATATATTAAATTAAATAATGATTGAACATTTAAAAAATATTTATTAATATTTATTTATTCAAACAATAATTAAAATATATTCTATTAATAAATCAAATTATGACATGTTATTGAAACACGTTGGAGGACTATTGTATCCTCTACCCCTATTACCTGATCAAGACACTTATGAGTTAGAGAAAAACTTATTAAAATACTCAAGATGTAATTAATATAAATATGCCTGGTAAAGGTACCAAGAAGAATTTGGCACAATATTGTAGAGATTAAGCTAACAAAATTTCTTAATTTAAGAGGAGGTGTGATGTTTTTATTAGAATAGGTTGAAAAAATTGTTCCATGAATTCTGAGAATAAATAAATAAAATTTGTTGTAAAGGAGTTATGAAATCTGTCTGCATTTTTAAAAAGTGAAATGTTATACTATGTTAATTGGAAACACCATTGAATTAAGCATATAAATTTTCACAAAATTTTAGCCTATTGTTTAACGACAGAAGAACAGCCTCACATAATATGGCATACCATGACTGTCTCAAAGTACAAAAATGGTCTCAATCTCACATTTTTCAACTGATTAAATTTAATAAATACTGACGTTTGAAGCAGATCTTATCTGAGGATTTTCAATCTTTGAATATATAGAAAATATTGAATATTAAAGATTATGGAAGACATAATTAAAAATTTGAGTGAACTTTTTACACCATATTAATAGTATCAGGCACCCACAATGAGAAAAAAACGAGTATGTTAACTTCTGTGTGATCAAAACCCATTAAACATCGCAGACTCTTCCAAGCTCAAAAACTACCATAGCCCAAACACTAACTATAGTCCAATAGCCAACGGTAGGCATGACTAAACGCCCGAGCCCAAACATCTACAATCGAAAACAAAATGTATAACTCAAAAGTTTATGCAGGATTTATTAAAGCAAGGTATATTACTCCTTTGATATAGGCATCTTGCAGATCGTTAAATAAAGCAAAATGCGTAGCGACGTCGATGTCATACTTCTTGTAAACCCCTATCCATAGCTCGCAAATACGTCTCCTATCAACTAGAGGGAGGCTCTCAACGACGTTAAGCGTTGCTTTATCAAGCTCACCAAGCTTGTGGAGTATTTTACAGCACAATTCTCCCATGATTGGTAGCCAGGTCGTGAGAAAAGAAATCCGAGCAGCTCTTGAAACTATTACCTTTCCGTCTCCTATGGCCTGCATAAACCAGGTTATAATGTCGAACACATCTTCACCAAATTTTAGGTATTGACTACTCTCCATTACATACCTCCCAAATCCTGAATCTTCACAAAAAGCTTTGAATGCAGCTATGAGTATCTCTCCGTTACAATGCTTGATATATTCAAAGAGCGACCTCATAGTTAAGAAATTACGAGAACGAATGGATGATTTGAACTCTCCCAAAAGCACATACCCGCATCCTTGCACAACATCTTTAGATGTATTTCCCTCGAAGATATATTTCTCCGCAGTTCCCTGGTTTCTTCCGGTGGCCATTTGACTGATAATCACTTCCACCAAATTTATGTGGTCGTCGTTCTCTTTATCAAGCCTGGCAGCTAAATCTGGTAAAAGTTTCCCTCCCAAACAGGAGAGCACAACTCGAATTTGGGATTCTTGTGCAGAACTCCAGCGAACTGCTTCCAAATATTGCATGCATTTGTTGATGCTGTCATCAACCAACAACTCAGAAGCAGCTGAAAGAATCGCTAGGCATTCCTCAACATTGGAGAAGTACACCCGCTCGCGATACATGAGTTTAATGCATTTTATATAGTCATCGAAGTTATGACAAGTAGTTACGTTTATATCCGATGTCAAGTGCTCAGACATCTTGACTTTGAAAAACTCCGATCTTTTCAGAATCACAGAATGAAGATAAACTGGATTTCTTTCGTATTTTTCCTTATTTGGGCCCATCAGCCACATGTGGACATCTGCAGTGAATAGATCTCCGAATCGCAGTCGAGCTGCTTCTGCTTCTTCCATTGCATAAATGGCCACGACGACAGAAACTCCCACGACCCTTTCCCATATAATCTTAGCGCTCCGTTTTATCGACCTTTTCTTTGGAGTGTGTGACAAGGGGATGAAGTGAAAGGGATTTATTATATTTCGTGTGTAAGAAGTTGAAATGAAAGACATTTATTTTATTTCGTGTGTCAGAAGTTGATGTGAAATTTGGATTTATTTTTAAGTCGAGAAGATGAGTTGAGGTCGGTTGTAAAGGATTTTGTTTCATTCGAGGAAGCTTTCCTTTATCTATGCAGCTGGCAGAATGTACGTTTGGCTGAATATATTGATTAATTGAAAATTTTAAATATGTCTATTTTCTTAATTGATTAATAAATATAGTCAGACAGTATGTTTTTTTATAAATTACTTTTATGTTAAAAAGATTTTTGTTTTAATCTATTTTTCGTAATTTATATGTAAAAATTATTAAAAAATATCTATATAAGAAGGAAATAAATTCAAGAGAATTTTTTTTATTGAAGAGCTTAAAATAAAAAGTTATGTGAAAGCTCTTTACTTGTCATTTGAATCACATTCTATGCTATATTATTTTCTCTTTATACTAATGAAAGGTCACATAGTATGATTTGATATACTGAAATTAATAATTCTCACTCTATGATCTATCATTTTCTCTTTCCTCATCGTAATGGGTCAAAATGTGATCGAAAACATTGATTAAAAAAATTATATTATTTTAGAATAGAAACTCTTTAATTAATCTTAAGAAACCATAGAAATATTATGTCTTTGAGTAAAATTTTAAGTGTTGTTTTTATATAAAATCTATATTTTCAAAAAAAACCAAAAAGAAATATAGAGAAGGGGAATGCATTTCTCTTTAAAATTGTCATGATATTTATTTCTATTCAATGTTGCTCTTGAAATGTTGAGGATGATCATGGTTAACCAAGGAAATTAATTAAATTTATATATAATTGTAATGGTGAAATTTGTATATACTCACATCATTTCTTATTTAGTTTTATGTCTATCTTGAGATAATGTTATAGTGCCTATACATAATGAAAAATATTATAATCTCGTGTGAAGTTAGGCTCAACACACATAATTTTATACATTCACCTATCCACCCACTTATCACACTCATCCATGAACCTACCTCCATTTAGTTATTGCCACCTACATTTGATAAATATCCCATTTTAGGAAAAAACTATGGTTGCATAGGTTACCCTAGAGTAATAAACTTGTCGCTTTCTTATTCAAATTTGATCAACTAGTTGCATTTTCCCTTCCATCTTGAGTTGACTAAATACACATTTGGCATCATTTTGTGTTATGTGCTAGGATTCAAAGAATTCAATCCATGCATTTTAATAATTAAGTGTCCATTTCTCGTAATCCGTTCAATAATTCAAGATTAGATCATTCTATAATATTAAAGTAATTAATAGCAATGTATTTTGATTGGTACAATAAAAGAGTAAAGCAATCCTCATGCTTAGGAACTTTCCTATTTTTTTTTATATTGATCATTTTTTGAGGATTAATTTAAGTGAAATATCCTTCTGACATTGTGACAATCATTACTTAGGTATTTTTTAATATTGTTAGATCCTATAGTATGGAGGAGTAGATCTTAGGCACATGCAGTAAGGTGGATTTATATAGAAATAAAATATTTATTATTGAGATGAATCCAAAGCCCAAATGCAAATTTGTAAATAGAAATTCTTCCTAGGCCCAAAAAATTGTTAAAAAAATAAATCTAGTAGAAACATCTAGGAACTCACTAATAAAGAGATAATATTTTAATTTTTGGCATTAAACAAGTTCAAGAATCTTATCCATTTGATCTTAATTTTTCAATTTCGAGCTAAGTTCCATCATCCATCTTAATCAATTTTTAAAGCACATAATCAAATTTCCTATTCTTGGGTATAAACTAGTTAACATGGGATAATTGTTCTTATTTGGTTACATCTACTTAGTTAGTGTAGGTTAAATCATAAAGAAATGAAAAAAAGTAAAATGGAATGGTGATGAATGAATGATGCTCACCACAAAGACCCATTTTCCCTTATTTCATTCAAAATGTATGCTATAAAATAAAAATGAAGAATAGTAATCAAATATGACAGAAAAAACAACCAAAACGTAGATCTGGAAAGGGTACAAAAATGTGTACCTTTCACCAAAAGTCACCTTTTGAAGCTCATTGAGGACTCATTTTCCCTATTGTGAAAGGGTCCTAGCTAGGGTTCCTAAAAATATATTTATGGGTTCTATTCTCATATGTTTGCACTCCTAGATTCTAGATGTTCACTGTTGGACAACCAAAAATAAATAATTTTGTAGAATATTTTTCGTGATTTGAAAAAATTTCTTGCAACTTTGATAACTTTACAACTTTCTTCAATTTTTTTCTTTAGTGGAGCTTCAACCTAAAATATTATTTGAACCTTGGAATAAAAATCTGCAAGCTAGCATGAAAAGGCCTTAATGGATATAGATCTTGAACATGAAACTTGTCTTGAAATAATGCCTTTAATATGCTTGAATAGATGTTGAACACTACATCAACATATTAGCTCAAACAACATGCATGATGCAATAAATCTTTGACATGATGATAAGAATCTTGATTGTTCCAATAATTTTCAATAATTTTCCCTTGAATGCCTTGAAAATGCTCACTTGATTATAAACTTTCTATTAAGACTTGAACACTTGAAAATATTATATGAAACATAGTGAAATGACCTTGTATTTATACATATCTTAGGATTAATTCTCAAAATTCAACTATCACAAGTCAACACCAAAAACATATTTTAAAGGGGGAGTCCTAGGTCTAAGTGATGACCCATTTGACATAGGGAAAATGGGTTCTAGGACACTTACCTATGACACACATTGCTTAGTGTTACACATTATGTTAAATTAGGGTCCTAGATTAGTGCAACCATAGTAGGAGGGTCCTCAAAGAGAAAAATCCAGATCATGCAACAACAGTAACACAACAAAAGCAACATAGAATATGGAGGAAAATGTAGATGCAAATATTCTCATTAACAAAAATATCGATTACAATTGGTCAAAAACATTTAGGCTTACAAATTTTACTCACAAACCTAATATGACATGTGCTCAAATACAATATTCTAACATTCTCCTTAATGCAAGCGAAAATATTACAAATTGAATCTAAAATTATTCTTCTCACTAATCACTGCCATTCTAGAGATCTATTAAAAGCTTTATTTCCTATTCGTAGGTCTAGAAACATATGTATCATCCAAAGATCATCACAATATCCAATGAAGGAAAATATAACGTGCGCAGGAACAAATCAACCTCCAATTTGAATTACTCCATCAACAGGTGCATAAGATGAAGTGTGGACCTATAATTGAGGTTGTGTACACTCCATGAAATATTTAAAATCACATGGTTAAGATCTGCAAGCTACAGGGATGATCCACGAATGATCAAACTAGTTGTTAGGCATGAAAATTATTTTGATGTTGGTCCAAGAAACTGCCATGAAATTTGGAAGCGATAACTTGCCAGAAAAATATCCAATCATTCCCAAATCTTGGAATAAGGTAATGAACATGTCCATGATGTAAACCTCGATCCATAAGGTCTAGTGAGAAAACATGATGAATCCACCAACATGTACTTAGAAAGAACAAAACTGAAAGAATTTTTTTTTGGTTGATGCAAGATTGTGAAGAACCAGGGATGCTCCTGCATCAGACATCTGGGGTTGATTGAAAAGTGAGTCCCTCACTTTTTTGGGACCAAAGGGAAACAAAAATGGTCTACCTCAGCCTGATAAATCCAAGAAGAATCCTCCACTGGTCAACCTTTCCACTTCACAAGATATTCTTTGTACTGTCTTCCATGAGTTTTCCTCCCATCTCTGATATCCAAAATATCTTCAATCTCATCTGGTTGTTGTTTAGGAAACTGATTCTCCAATCTTAATGTACTTTCTTCACTGAATTCTACCTCATGGTACTAATTTAGATATGTAATGTTAAATATAGGTGATATACCCATGCCATCTGGTAACTCCACTTCATATACATTTATTGAATCAAACATCTTCAAGATCTTACATGGTCCAAACTTCCTCATCTTCAACTTGTTGTATGTGCCAACTAGAAATCTCTCCTTCCTCAAATACACCATCACTTCATCTCCAACTTCAAACTCCTTATGTCTCCTCTTTTCATCTACCTTCTCCCTATACTCCTAGTTCATGTATTCCAATTGTTGTTTCACTTGAGTATGCACTTTCTTCATATGTTCTTCAAATTCTTCTGCTTCTGCACTCCTTTTATCTTCCATATTGATGTCTCTCAACTCTAATATTCCTCTAGGATGAGCTCCAGTAACAATCTTAAAAGGTGTATTTCCTATACTCCTATTCATTGAATTATTGTAAGCAAACTCTGGTTTTGCAAGGAATGAATCCCAACTTCTAGTCTTTTCTCCAACCAAACATCTCAAAAAATTCCCCAAACTCCTATTTACTACCTCTGTCTATGGGTGAAAAGTAGAATTGAACTTCAATTTTTTCTTTAACTTCTTCCAAAGTGTCCTCCAAAAGTAACCAAAAAATTTTGTATCTCTGTTCGAAACAATGCTCCTAGGTAATCCATGTAATCTAACTACTTCTTTGAAAAATAAGTCTGCTACATGTACTGCATTTGTTGTCTTCCTACAAGTTATGAAATGTGCCATTTTACAAAATTCGTTTACCACCACAAATATAGAATCATTATCTCTCTGTGTTTTCAGAAAATCAAGTATGAAATGCATGCTGATATCCTCCCAAGGTCTCTCTAAAACTATCAAAGGCTTATAGAATCAACATTCTGACTATTCCCTTTTGCAACTTGACAAACTCTGCACAAATTTCCTAACATCCTTATGAATTTATGGCCAAAAGTAATTCTCACTTACCAATGCTACTATCTTATCAACTCCAAAGTGTCCTACCAATCCTCCATTATACTTTTCTCTCACCAAGTTATCTCTCATTGAACTCTAGGGTATACATAATTGATTTCCTCTTAACGACATGTCCTCCTAAATGAAATAATCCAACCATTGACTCATATCTTTCAAAATGGGTTCTTTACAAGCTCTCCAAGGTTCTAAAAAATTTGGGTCTTCCTTATACAAGTTCTTCAACTCATCAAAACCTAATACCTTCACTCTCATCTCTATCAGAAAATTCCTTCTCCTACTTAAAGCATCAACAACTCTATTTGACCTTCCACTCCTATGCTTCAAAAACAATTTATAGCTCTGCATGAATTCTACCCATCTCATGTGTCTTTGATTCAACTTACCCTTACAATTAAAATATTGCAATGCTTGATCATGTGTATACAACAAAAATTCCTTAGGCAATAAATAATGTCTCCACTTCTTCAAGGCTTGAACTATGGAATAAAATTCTTGATCATACACTGAATATCTTCTCTTAGCATCATTCAATTTATCACTGAAATAAGTGACAGGCCTTCCTTCTTGACTCAATATTGCTCCAATTGCATTTCCACTTGCATCACAGTATACTTGGAATATGTTATTAAAATCCAATAAATCCAACATAAGCTACTTAGTCACCTTTTGTTTCAATAACTCAAAACTTTGATCTACTCTAGATGTCCATCTAAAATCCTTCCTATCTCCCCTCATTGTTTCTGTCATAGGACTACAAATAGAACTAAAATTCCTAATGAACTTCTAGTAGAAACTAGAAAATCAATGAAATGATCTTACATCTCCAATGCTTTCTGGTGTAGGCCACTCAACAATTTTTTTAACCTTCTTAGGATCCATCTTCAATCCATCCACATATATCAAAAATCCTAGATATACCAATTCTTCCCTCATGAAACTCCACTTCTTAATGTTTCTCAACATTTGCTCTTTACTCAAGCTCTGCAAAAATTGTCTTATATAAAAAAAAGTTTTCTTCTCTAGTCTTACTAAAAATCAAGATGTCATCCAAATAAACAATCACAAAATTACCCAAAAATTTCTTCAATACCTCATTCATCAACCTCATGAAACTACTTGTTGCATTTTTCAACCAAAAGGAATTACCAACCACTCATACAATCCTTCATTTTTCATGGATTTTGTCTTCAACTCATCCCCTTCTCTAACTCTTATTTGATGATAACCAATCTTCAAGTCTATCTTTGTAAAGTATTTAGCTCCACTCAAGCAATCCATAATGTCATCCATTTGGGGAAAAGGAAATCTATACTTCATTGTGATCTTGTTTATGGCTCTAAAATTTGTACACATCCTCCATTCTCCATCCTTCTTAGGTGCTAACACAACAGGTATTGCACAAGGACTTAAGCTTTCTCCAGGAGAAAACCTTTCCTCAAAAATTCTTGTACTTGTCTATTAAATTCTTCATTCCATGCATGTGTCATCCGATGTGTTGCTTTATTATCCAAAATAGCTCCAGGAATTAGGCCCATGCAATGACTAATACTCCTCACAGGTGGCAATCCATCAGGTACATTATCTAAAATGATCTCTTCATACTCTATCAATAACTCCTTTATCTCTTTCATGTGTTCTTCTACATGCTTCAAATCTTCAGCTATCTTAGAAACTAAGGCATAACACGCATTTGCATGTCTCAATTCATCATCGAATCTCCTTCTATCAACCAAACAAACTCTAGCATTTGTAGAAACCTCAACTGTAGGAGCATCTTCCAATGGAAACAAAATTTGTTTCATCCCATTAGCAACAGTAGTATATATGTTCTTCTTTCCATCATGAATAGCCTGTCTATCATATTGCCAAGGCCTTCCCAACAAAACATGGCATATATCCATAGGCATGATATCACACAAAACTTCATCATGGTAATTTCCTATCTTCAATTTCACCAAAAATTGTTCACTTACCAAAATATTATGCTCATCTTGAATCCATACTATCTGATAGGGATTCGGGTGTTTCAATCTTTCCAACTTCAATTTGGTCACCATCTCTTTAGAAACTAGGTTCTTTGAGTTTCCACTATGAACAATTACTTTCCAACATTTACCAGCTACCTTGCATCTTGTCCGAAATAAATTCTTTCTCTATAACAATTCCTGCTCCAACTCACTTTGACACAACACTCTTCTGTTCACCAACACTTCTTCTTCCAGTTTATTAAATGATGTAGCATGATCTTCCTCAACAAATGATTTTCTCCTATTGGTCTTTGTCTTTCTGCTTGTTTCTCCATGATTACATTCAAACTCTCTATCTCCTTCTCCACCACACTTAAAACAAGTTCCTCTGAATACTCTTTTCTCTTCTCCTCTATTATCTTTTCTATAACCTTCATTCTAGTAACCACCATATCCTCCCCTTCTATAAGAGCTTCAATCAGTTGTATGGTATGAATTATCATTCTTACTAACTTCCTTATCTCTATTTGGATTTGCAAAGGATCCTTTTCCTACTACAACAAAAGTTCTTCCTCTTTGAAATCTTCCACCTCTTCCTCTTTGTCTTTGCTCATGTCTTTTATTCAACTTCTTTTCTTCTTTTCTAGGGCACATTGACACGCTTCTTCCAAATTAAAAAATTTGATCAAACTAATCTCATCTTGTATGGAAAACCTCAAACCATTTACATATCTAGCTACTTGTTCCACTTCCTCTTCTGAGTGTCTAAATATGATATTCAACTTGTAGAACTCCTCATTATACTCTTTCACACTCAATTCCTTCTGCTTTAAATTTTGCAACTTCTGAAAAAAACTAATTTGATAATCCGCAGACATAAACTTTGTCTTCAACTTATTCACCATCTGATCCCAAGATTTTATCTTCTCCTTTACTCTTCTTTTTCTATCTATATGTAAATGTTCCCACCAAAGGGATGCATGTCCTTTCAACTTTGTGCAAGAAAATTTTACTTTCTTATCTTCAGCGGTGCCTTCAAAATCAAAATACTTTTCCATCTCTATAATCCAATCAAGAAATTCTTCTGAATCCAACTTACCACTATAATCTGATGGATTGATATGTGGCTTCGTATTCGCTCTAGTTAGGGCTCTTATGAACCTCTCTTATCCTTGATCCAGGCCACTTTTCTCCTCTCTTCCTCATTCATCCTGAACTTCTACCTTTTCATCACTCAAATCATCAACTAGTCGACCTCTCCTCTGGGCCGTTTCTACTACATCTAGTGTGGAAAAAATTCCTCTCAACATCTCCATTAAAGTAAGGTCTACATTTCCACATGCTCCATTTCCTCTAACATTCCTTCTTCCCACCATCTTCTCACAAGTCCTCTGTAGTTGCAGGTCAGATCTTCAGTCTACCACCCCCAAAAAAATCTTCAATAGGACTCTACGAATTATAGTGTTCTCTTCATGAATCAAACCTCGCTTTGATACCAATCTAGTGCAACCACGGTAGGAGGGTCCTCAAAGAGAACAATCTGAACCATGCAGCAAGAGTAACACAATGAAATCAACACAGAATATGGAGGAAAATGTAGATGAAAATATTCTCATTAACATAAGTCTTGTTTACAATAGGCCAACAACATTTGGGCTTACAAATTTGGCTCACAGGCCTAATATGACATGCTCAAATACAATATTATAACATGCTCCTTGATGCAAGTGGAAATATTACAAATTGAATCTAAAACTATTCTTCTCACTAATCACTATCATTCTAGAGATCTATTAAAAGAATTATATCCTATCCACTATTCTAGAAACATCTGCATCAGCCAAATATCATCACAATCTCCAATGAAGGAAAATATAATGTGCGCAAAAACAAGTCAGCCTCAAATTTGAATTACTCCATCAATAGGTGCATAAGATGAAGTGTGGACCTATAATGAAGGTTGGGGACACTCCACATAAACATTTAAAATCACAATGTTAAGATCCAAAAACTATGGGGATGATCCATGAATGGTCAAACTATTCGTTAGGCCTAAAAATTATTCTGGTGTCAGTTCAAGAAACTACCATGAAATCTAGAAGCGATAGCTTGCCAGAAAAAGATCCAATCGTGCACAAATATTTGAATAAGCTAGTGAACATGTCCACAATGTAAACCTCAATACACAAGGTCTAGTGAGAAAACATGAAGAATCCACCAACATGTATTGAGAAAGAATAAAACAAGAACAAAAATGAAAGAAACTATTTTTGGTTGATGCAAGATTGCCAAGAACCATGGATGCTCCTGCATCATAGACCTAAGTTAGGACCCATTCTTCCAATGTAAAATGGGTCCTAGGTCACTTACCTAGGACACACATCTCCCAAAGTTAAGTCTTATGTAATGGAATTCACGAATGTCAGGTTTTATCCCTCAAAAATTTCATTTAATTAGGCTTGGATTTGAATTCAAGGGGCCAATTAAGAAAAAATAACCTCAATTAGTTAATAAATCCCTAGATTAATGTGAAAGTGTAAAGGTACACCTTATAATGCAAAAAATAAGGCACAATTAAGTCTATTTTAATTAAAAGGGCCCTCAAACTTAATGTGAATATGTAGGTATGTGCGGTGGATCATCATGGAAAAATAGGCTCCTTATGGCAAATTTTTGAAAAAATTAGAGTTAGGCAACTTGACATAAAAAAATTTGAATAAGTTATATATATTATCAAAATGTAAGAATATAATTTGTAGAAAATTGAATTTAGTTTCTAAACCATGTTATTTACTAAAAAAAGAAAATATATTTAGTAAAAATTTGAAATTTCAATGTAGTAGTACTTAAATTTCACATGAAAATAAGAAAAAGGTGTCTCGTCTCGACTACCCTAACCACAATAAAATGATAATATTTTTATAATATTTTAGATATAGGTAGAGGACTCATGTCAAGATGTGATGCATATTTTTTTGTGATTTTTTTCCAAGTAAATAATTAATTATGAATTTTTTATTAAATTTTTTTAAAAAATATAAAAACTCATGTGTCTAACCACCTTAACTTGGTCAAAACTTCATGAAATTCATTTTTAATCCTATATTATGCAAAGCATAGAATGTGATGGATGTTTTGATCTAAAATGATATCGCTTGAAAGCTATAGATGTTTTCAATCAACCTATCAATCAGGATCGTAGTCGTAATTCAAATAGAAAATAAATAATAATTATTGCCAAATTCAAATAAAGAATATCCTTTAAAAACCCTTTTCATTTTATCAATTTTGGGTAAAAAAAAAGTTGTTAGCCACATAATCTATATATACCCATTATATTGCCACTTTTTGGCCTATCATGATCCTGCACATACCCATGCAAAACATATTACAACAATAAATTAAGGCATAATCAAGCTCATTTTATTATTAATTATTCACTAATTAAGTGTGAAAATGGGATAATTTTTCCTACATTGCATCTTTCCCCCACTTTAGTGAGAGGATGACACCATGTCAAACTCACACTAAAGTAGAAATTTAGGACACTTATGTATGAATCAATGACCAAGATACACAATCATACAACATCAAAGACCATGTGAAAATCAAGCCTAGATGATCTAATCAGCATGCAACACATCTAAGCCATTGGTTTTTTTTTTTTTCACGCTCACTCCAAGGTAGTGGAACCTCAAGCTATCCACTAGGAGACTATCCCAAAAGAGTGGAAAATGAGAGAATCATAAATGGATCCCATACCATATCAAAGCTATCCCCTTGAAAACTTCAATAAGGTGCCACAAGACAAGGAAAGGCCCCATAGACAAGTAAAGTGTATTATGCTAGCTAGCCTTGAATTTAGAGTTTGAGATTCATAGGGTGAGGAAACAACATTATGCCAAACACTTATGAAAAATAACTCTAGTAAAAGATTTTTGTTCAAAGAGATTTTGCTTAGTTTGTGTATGTTACCACAAATTCAATTTTGATCTAGATACAAATTTTAGGTTTCCCTTCTTAGGTCTATCGATTCTTTAATTCATTTTCTCCTCACTACCTTTAAAAGTTGTTTAGAATTTGTGGGACTCAAAAGTCTTGCGACCTAGTCATTGGTTCTTCAAGTTCCTTAAACAAGTCACAAAGTTCTTAAGTTTCTTAACCCCTCGATCCCTCAACTTGGAATTTATTCCATTGAGTTTTTGACCCTTATCCAGTTGTCTTTGTGGTCAGTAAGTTAGAGGTTTCCAAAAATTCTTAACCCCCTGACTTGTGGTTCTATTGTTCTATTCTTCCACAATCTCATGATATTGCAATAAATTTCCTAGTTTTCTAGGCACCACCTTCTCATTTAAGGATATGTATGACACATCTTAAAGTTGTCTTTTCAATATTTTGAAAGGAAAGTGAAATATTGAGGTTCTTTCTTTCGAGGAATAAATTGAATGCCATATTAATGCAACAAATAAAGCATGTCTTGTCGAAATGACGATGGGTGGTAGGATTTTCTCTAAGTTATTCAGTTGTGTTCATTTCTATTCCTTGCAATTATTCTTCAAGGAATAGGTGCTCTTTCTTTGTGCATTCATGCTCATGTAGTTTGGGATGAAATTTCAATACTAAGAAACCCATCATTTGTTTGGCATTGAGAGAAGTTGGTCTGGTGTAAAGGATACTAAACTAGGGAACACCAACTTGGGGGAATTCTGGACGTGCTTAAAACGAAGACCATTTGAGGAGAATATTTTACAAAGTTGTTTGGCATGACTAGGAGGCTTCCTAATTCTAAACAAAATACAAACTTGGTAGTTGTGTGTGCAAAAATATATATATTTTATAACCTTGTAAAATTAAGTTGCAGATGGGTCAGTAGTGGAGAGAATTACCCCTAAAACTATTTCCTATGCCTTGAGGATTCCAGAGAGGGAAAATTTCAAATAAATGTCTGTTGCAATGGGTGTGGAATTTTTAGAGCGAATGAAGATTGGTGCAAGAATTCTATTGCAAGAAGTTGGCTAAAATATGAGAAGAGAGGTAAGCCTCAACAACCTTCAAAGGTGAAAAGAGCTCATTTTAAGGATTAAATTTCTGATATCATCACTTTATTGCATAGTGTGGTTGGGAGTGCAAGTACCAACTCTTTTGAAAATTGGATGTGCTGATTTATTCAGCTAATTTTTAGTGAAAATTAATTCATTAACTGGTCCGATATTATAAGCTATCATTTGAATGAGAAATTGGTTAACTTTCAACAAACTGCTACTTTCCATATGTGCTCATATCCTAGTGTATATCTTAGCCAGTCAAGAGGTTGTTTGGGCTGAGTTGAAACCTCAAGGGTCTTTAACACTAGACACACCTATGTATAGTTATTTCCATCAGCTCACTATTTAGATTGGGATGAAATATTACTACCACATCATTGATGGTTATGAGAAGACTTGATAGAAACCTTGAGCTCTGAATTTATCCTGAAGTTGCCTCTTTGATCATGAGATTTGGAAGTTTTTATATTAAATTTGATAGGTTCACCTATCTACAAATACGAGGTTATGAAAAGGACCTAGATAAATTTCCCCATTATTCCAGTGATTTTCTTGTTTTCCTTTAAATTTGTAGACAAATGGCTACTGTGAATGTGAAGTACCTGAACATGAGGAAGAAAGGATATGCATTACCATTAATGCTATCCTCATATACTTTCAAAACCAAAGATGTTGCTAAAGGGGTAGAAAAGGTTCTCAATGAATTTAATTTCCAATCTTTGTCAATGAGAGCTAATTTTGATAGTAAAAGTTATGTGAAACAAAACTTGTGTGGGTCTAGTTCTTACTAGCACCATTCCAATTTAGAATATTTTTGGGACTATTGCATAGATGAAAGGGAAGTGCAAAGAAGATATTATATGAGACTTACAGCAGAGAAAATCTAGGATTTTAGTCTCCCTTTCGACATCCTAGAAGGTGTTGAAGACAATTCAGAGGTCATTGACCTCGAATATTAGGATCTAATTTCAAAACCCCTTCCTTGAATTGATTGGTCAGAGGAGGAGGTATCAAATGTGAAGGTTTGCTCTATTTTAGTGTTAAAAATGATTGAAAATTGGTTGGATAGAAATGTTGTGGAAATGTAGGCTCTCCTCATGAGCAAAGAGCATCAAGAATTAATGAACATGGGTTTACACAAATTTCTAGTGTGCGTACTTTGTCAAGAAGATAGGAAATAAAATTGTCTAGTGCAAGTTCACTATTAGGAGGAGATGGAAAAAGGCTAGAGGAGGTGGTTAAATTGAAATCAACCTGTGAACAAGACAACTTTCCCTCATCTACTCCAAAGAAGAAGACCAACTAGGCGAAGTCAATGCTTGTATAATTTGAAGCCATTTTTCAACATATTGTTGAAGATAGCTCACTCCCCCATTATTTGAAGTTCCCTCTTCTCCACTTGATAATATACATGTTTCTTTTTCTTCTAGTGAGAAAAATGAAGCTATTGAACTAAGAATAGAGATATCGACCTAGTGACATCCTCCTCGAGGTGGTTAAAATAAGTGGTGGGAAAGAAGAGAAAGGGAATCCCAACAATGAAAATGGAAGTTGACATAGTTTCTAAACTGCTACAAAGTACCTCGAAGCCTAAGAAGGCTAAGAGAATGTCAAGAATGGTGACTTATACTATCTCTGGCCACCAAATGTTGGAAATTGTTGACTCGGTTAAAGATTTGAATGAAAATAAAATAATTGAGGCTGATTATAAAATAACCCATGTAGATATGGGACCCTCTACCCTTGAAGGTGATGTTTATGCAAATTATTTTGTTTCCACATTGATTAAAAGAGTGAAAGAGAAGAGGAAAGGGAACTTACAGTTGTAGTCTCAGGTTCTTTCATTGAGCAATTTCATTTCATCCATTGTAACTCTTGCACTTGAAGAAGCATCAAGCTCTAACATTGAAGGAATTAATTCTAATACAATGCAATGAATTAAAAAGAATCTACATTTTGCAAAGGCTATGAATGAGTGGATAGAGAAACTTTATCAAGAATCTCTTTTCTTCCTTAACAAATCTATACAATTTTACATTTGGATATGCAATAAAAGGAAAGAGCTACTATTTGAGCTTCAAAAAGTTAGAAAAGAGAAAGGTA
>VDFB02015280.1:0-15763 GCA_007258455.2 Sequoia sempervirens | reverse complement strand
TGTCTCTCTCCCCTCTACCCTTAATTGTAAACCTTAAACTCTTCACCCTTAAATCCTCTACCCTCTACCCTTGGACCTTCCCTCCTTTATCTCTATCTAACTCCCTTTCTCTCTCTCTCTTTCTCTCAATTATCTCCCTCTCTCAGGTATCTCTCTCTCACTCACTCCCTCTATCTCTCTCCCTAGTACCCTTAACCCTCTACCCTATAAATGTACCATATAAAGCTTAAAAAAACCAAATTTATCATAATGTAAGCGCATTATTTACTAGTAGAGATATGTCCATTAAGGATTAAATAATGCATTCACATTATAATGTGCTCTCCAAAATACTACATGAAATAAAGAATGTTAGAGCCTTTATTGAATGTGTGGGTCCGTACAACTGTGATGAAATTTTGTTAACATGAGAAAAAATATAGAAAACAGTGAAATAAAATAATGGAACATTGAATTCTTCAAAATGATTCACCAACCAATCTTCATTATATTTCCAATGAGCCTTTGAAGGTCCTTAACAATCTTTTACAATGATCTTTTTTCCTTCCTAGTCGGCGTAAATATCTATTCAAATTCTTACCCTTCAAATTCCTGTATTTTCACAATTTTCCTCTTCACAACTTTTGTTGCAATTTTGCAATTTTTCCAATATCATATGCAACTTTTGAAAACACAATCCTAAGACATCTAAATACATGAAAGATGGTCTCCAAAGACCTTATTTTACTTGAAGAACATCAAAACACCTAAATTTCTAGACTCATCACATGAACCATCTCATAGAGCAACTTTTACATTTTGGACTCCATTGACCTCCAAATCCCTAAATACATTCAAAATGGTGTTTCTAAACCTTATTCAATGAAAATAGTGACTTAAAACTACCTATGACACACCTATTGATCAAATTATCAACATTCAATGATTTAAGTTTTGAAAATATGGTGTTTGTGCTCCTGCACCAGAAACCCTATGTTTTATTGAAAGTAGCACTTTCCAAACACTCCAAAACTTGGAAACTATTGAAACAAGCCTAAAATATCCTGCTCATGCTCAATATAACATAAAATTACATTGCCCAACTCAGAAAATCAATTAGTTAATTTGACAACTTAGCACTTTTTGCATAGGTAAAATTATTCATCATGCCGAAGAAATGAATTGTTAAAAGGAAAAAATTAACAGATGATCAGCTCCAAGCCTTTAGAGATAAAGAGAAAAAATGGATGAGGGAATATTATGAAAAGAAGAAATTGGGAACGATTGATGAAAAAAATCCAGTTGTAGAGGAACCTCAACCGTCAAAAATAGAAAAGAAATTGGCAGCACAAAGGGCACGAATGCAAAAGATTCGTGCTAGGGGAGATGTAGATACCGTAGTTGGAGACACACCCTCTATCGCAAGTTGTAAGAATACCAACTCAACATCCAAATAGCATCCATACATCATCAAAAACACTGAACCAAGCTTACACATGAGATTCTTATGCAACAACACAAAGAAACTTCAAGTCACCCTACTCAAAGGCTACTAGAATTAGCCCAATTTTACACACAAAGTACTCTTTAAACTTCTTGCCACCACAAGATCTCTTAGACAGTCTCAAATTGTGTTACAAAACCATATATTCTCTGATCAATTATTTCGTACAGGTCTTCTAAGGTGCTGCTCCAACAAACCCTCCTATTTCACCCTAAAACCTAGGGTTTCTTTGTAACTCCACTCTACTGGCCACAAAAACTCAAACCAAAGTTCAAAAAATCTTTGCCCAGGTCTGCACAGACCCTCCAAACCTTTCTACACTCAGTCCCTTCACAAATTCACCAAAGCACAACCTATAGCCTTCATTTTCTCTAGGAAAACTCACATACCTGACCTAGAGCATCACTAGAACTCAATTTTCTTGACTCCTAGCACTGTAGTAACTTATTAGAAAATTATGCAAAGTGCATTCTAAAGACCATTTTCATACATTTACAAGGGAAAAACTGACCTAGGGCATTAGATAACTTTTGCAAACCTCCATCTTTCACTCTAAAATGAATTGCAACATGAAAAGGACCCCTAAATCCACCATTCCACCAGGTTTCAAAATTTTCCCACACACGCGGAATCGCTCCAAGCTACATTCAACCGGATCAATCCCTTAAGGGTCCAAAGGGAAAAATGGCTGCAAACTTCAGCTTGAAGTTACTCAGACACCGTGATGCTTAGAAAATTCTCATCTAATCCTATGGTATCCTCTACAATAACCTCTCTCGGTTTTCATTATCTCAAAGTGGTTTTCTTGTGGTGTCCAGTTTTTCAGTTGATGGAAAAAGTGTCAAATGCAAGTAGTGGAAAGTTGCAAAGTCATGCAAATTTTGTTCTCCAACTCATGTGACCAAACAAACTATTCCAAGACATTTGAATAGGCATGTTTATGCTAGGCATGGTCCTCCTTCACACCCAAACATGCAGAATCGCTCCGAACTATGTTCAACTGGATCGATCCCTTAAGGGTCCAAAGGGAAAAATGGCTGCAAACTTCAGCATGAGGTTACTCAGACACCATGATGCTTAGAAAATTATTTTCTGATCCTATGGGATCATGTTTGGTCCCTCTACAATAACCTCTCTCGGTTTTTCTTATCTCGGAGTGGTTTTCCCGTGGTGTCCAATTTTCAGTTGATGGAAAAAGTGTTAAATGCAAGCAGTGGAAAGTTGCAAGGTTGTGCAATTTTTCTTCTGCAACTCGTGAGACCAAATATACTATTCCAATGCATCCAAATAGGCATTTTTACGCTAGGCATGGTCCTCTTTCACACCCAAACACGTGGAATCACTCTGAGCTACATTCAACTGAATCGATTCCTTAAGGGTCCAAAGGGCAAAATGGCTGAAAACTTCAACATAAGGTTACTCTGACACCGTGACACTTAGAAACTTCTCATCTAATCCTATGGGATTGTATTGGGCCCCTCTACAATAACCTCTCCCAGTTTTTGTTATCTCGGAGTATTTTTCCCGTAGTGTCCATTTTTTAGTTGATGGAAAAAATGTCAAATGGAAGCAGTGGAAAGTTGCGAAGTGGTGCAAATTTTGTTATGAAACTTGTGTGACCAAACAAAATATTCCAACACATCTGAATAGGAATTTTTATGCTAGACATGGTCCTCTTTTGCACCCAAACATGCGGAATCACTCCGAGCTACGTTCAACCGAATCGATTCCTTAAGGGTCCAAAGGGCAAAATGGCTGCAAACTTCAACATGAGATTACTCGGACACCGTGACACTATAAAATTCTTGTCTAATCCTATGGCATTGCATTGGGCCCATCTACAATAATCTCTCTCATTTTTCATTATCTCGGAGTGGTTTTCCTATAGTGTCTAGTTTTTAGTTGATGGAAAAAGTGTCAAATGGAAGTAGTGGAAAGTTGCAAAGTGGTGCAACTTTCATTTTGCAACTCGTGTGACCAAACGGACTGTTCCAACACATCTAAATAGGCATATTTATGCTAGGAATGGTCCTCTTTTACTCCTAGACACACAGAATCACTCTTTGCTACATTCAACCGTATCGATCACTTAAGGGTCCAAAGGGCAAAATGGCTGCAAACTTCAGCATGAGGTTACTCGGACACCGTGAGACTTAGAAACTTCTCGTCTATGATATTTTGTTGGGACCCTCTACAATAACCTCTCTCATTTTTTGTTATCTCAAAGTGGTTTTCCCATGGTGTCCAGTTTTTAGTTGATGGAAAAAGTGTCAAATGCAAGCAGTGGAAAGTTGTAAAGTTGTGCAACTTTCGTTCTCCAAATCATATGACCAAACGGGCTATTCCAACATGTCTGAATAGGCATGTTTATGCTAGGCATGTTCCTCTTTTTCTTCCAAACACATGGAATCACTCCGAGCTACGTTCAACCAAATTGATCCCTTAAGGGTCCAAAGGGAAAAATGGCTGCAAACTTCAACATGAGGTTACTCGGACACCGTGATGCTTAGAAACTTCTCATCTGATCTTATGGGATCACGTTGGATGCCTCTATAATAACCTCTCTGAATTTTTTTTATCTCTAAGTGGTTTTCCCGTGGTGTCCAGTTTTCAATTGATGGAAAAAGTGTCAAATGCAAGCAATGGAAAGTTGCAAGGTGGTGCAATTTTCGTTTTGCAACTCATGTGACCAAACAGACTATTCCAATGCATCCGAGTAGGAATTTTTACAGCTAGGCATGAGTCCTCTTTCACACCCAAACATGTGGAATTTCTCAAGCTACGTTCAACCGGATCGATCCTTTAAGGGTTTGAGTGTAGTATGTTGAAATAGGCCATTCCTCCTATTGTTCAGGCTATGTCTCGGTGATATGGGCCTGATGTAACTTGAATTGTGGTAGCTTGATATACAAATTCTATTGATGATAGGGTTCAATTTGTATGATTTTGAAAAAAGAAGCCAACTACAACTGAGTAGAGTTATCAACATTATTCGTAAATCATAATAATTTGTTTAGTACACTAGCAATTTTGATGCCTTCTTGTAGTTTCAAACATTATTTTATATCATTGTTACATCGGTTTTTGAAGTGGCAACTTAATATAGCTCCATAATACAAAGAATCGGTTCCGCTGAATTTTTCGTGAAAAATGTGAATATAATCCATTGATTTTCAAGTGAAAAACTCATGAACCATAGCTTGTTGCTTACTATTATGCTTTGATAGATTTTTTTCCAAAAGCATCCATAGCTTGTTTGAAAGCTGTTTTGAGCTTTTTTAGCCATATGACAAGGCAATGAGCTGTTTGATAAAATTCTTTGATAGACATGTATGAAAATGTGTTAGCATAGACAAGGCAATGAACTCTTTGAAAAATGCCTCAAAGAAATGTGGTTTCATGGTGATGGAGATGGCATGATGGAGAATGCCATGACAAAGAAGAATTGCTATGGATTTTTCATGGCATTCCATCACCATTGAGACTAACTGAGCACTTCAAATGGTTGTTCCTTTTATGCTATTGTAATAGTATGCTTTGATAGATTTTTTTTCCAAGCATCCATGTAAGCATTTGGGCTTACCTATTTTAGGCTTTTTTAGCCATAGCAACAAGGAAACAAAGCTGTGATAAAATGCTTTGGTAAACATGTATGATGAAGTAGTAGCATAGACAAGGCATATTTGTTTGAAAAAATGCCTCAAAGAAATGTGGTCTCATGGTGATGGAATGCCGAAAATCCACAACAATTTGCTTGTCATGGAATTCCACCACCATGAGACCACGGCAGGGGGCATTTTTTCAAACGTTCATTCCCTTGTCTATGTTAGCTAACTACTATTATGCTAGGATAGAATTTTTCTAAGCATCCATGGCTTGTTCGAAAGCACCTTTTTTAGGATTTTAGCCATAGTAGCAAGGCAATGAACTATTTGATAAAATGCTTTGATAGACATGCATGAAAATTGTGTTAGCATAGACAAGGCAATGAACTCTTTGAAAAAATTCCTCAAAGGAAATGAGGTCTCATGGTGATGGAACCATGACAATCAAATGCTTTTGATTGTCATGGCATTCTATCAGTCATCGACCTCATTTTCTTTGGGGGCTTTTTCCAAAGGAGTTCAGCACTTGTCTATGATATTTAGCACTATTATGATTTTGATAGATTTTTCCAAGCATCCATAGCTTGTTCGAAAGCACTTGTTTTAGGCTTTCATCCATAGCAATAAGGCAACACTTGAACTATTTGACAAAATGCTTTGGTAGACATGTATGAAAAATGTGGTAGTATAGACAAGGCAGTGAACTGTTTGAAAAAATGCCTCAAAGAAATGTGGTCTCATAGAATGCCATGACAAGCAAATGCAATTGGCATCTACTCCTAGTTATTAGTTATGCAATGTGAAGTAATTGCATAACTGCTTAGGTTGACTTTGTAAAACTATATTGTAATTGAAATTTTGTCATCTATGACATCTAGTTGTGGTTATGCAATGTGAAGCAATGCTTTGAGTTTGAAAGATGTGCAATGCAATGTAATCAACATTATGAATATAAACTACAAAATCTATTTTTTGCAGTTACGATTCGGTTTGGAGGTTGGGTTGGGTTCATACATTGATTTGCGGTTTAGGAAAAAAATTTAGGTTAGGTTAGTTTTGGGTTGGTAATACAAAAACATAAAAAATCCTTAAATATATACATATTTGCGGTAGTATTTAAGTTCAAAATTCACCCACCATATTAATAGTCAAATAACATAGCAAAATACACCACCCACTTTCCTTAGTCAAATATTAAAATATTAGTGATCAATACTTGAATTTCATGATAAAAAATTATAAATTAAAGTTCAAACATAAAAATTCCAAGTGTTTACAATCAACCATTATTGATCATTGATCAATCTGAAAAGTGTGAACATTTTTCTGTGTGGAAGGAAAACAAGAAAATAGTGTTACATAATTATTTACATTGTGAAAGAGCCAAAACCTTTTTCTTGTAGATCGTAGAAGAATCTTAGTGATTTTTTGGGTGTCCTTGCCTTGGAACAGAACTATCCTGAGCCATGAATGATTGACCAGGAACTGTGAGAAATAAATAAGATAAATCATGCAACTTGTTGCAATTTCTTTCCTTGGGAAAAAGGGTAAAGTTTTCTTTTCAGGGAGAATCTCCTTTAGAGTTTGAATGCGTTGATAATTTTCAAGATAGACTCAGCCAAATATGTCATCTAGGTTTGAAGATTTTAGGTAAAATGTTTGCTTCTTAAAATTTTGTTCAAAATTCAAGATGCATGCTCTCCTCCCTTAGGGAAGAGAAGGCCTATCAAACCTAACACTCTTATGCAACACTTCTTAATTTCTTGTTGATGCAGTATTATATGAGAAGTTTCAAAATAGGAATAGTTATATAAATTCTCATCTCAGGACTATCATTGCATCAAATTAAGAATTTTCAATCCTTTATGATCTAGACAAGAGAAGTATGGAGTAGTGTTCCAATGCTAAAGTCTTATTGTGAATCTCTTTGCTATGAGTGGTTCAAAAATGAGGAATCTATCTTCTACACCAAATGAGCAATATGTGCTAGGAAGGAATAGGTCCATAAGATTGAGTATGCAAGAACTGAGAATTGAAAAATTGGCTTACGTTTGACTTCCACACACATACATTTTCACACTTTTCGTTGTTCACAAGTAAGTCAAAAAGTATATGTGCATAAGTTGTAAAGTATACACTTGAATACACGTAACTCATATGTATTGAACCATGAATTTATAATGCAAATATGGACGCCATCGATAAAAAATATTTGTATTAAAAGCAAATAGCCATGTACGCATACATCAATATATGTCGATATAAGTATAAAATATAGTTACAAAATAGCCATATAGGCTTACGAGAATGCCATATAGGCATACAATGTCAAATATATCCAATACAAAATATGTACAAAATTGCCATGTAGGCATACAACAAAGGGCTCTGCATTCAAAATTCATTTCTCTCCATGTTCTAGTTCAAATACAATTTTCTTTCCCTTTGCTTGGCGATCCGATGGCGATAAGTCTATCACCCATTTCTATTGTGCTCAAGTGCTCCTACTGCTCCTCCTAGGGTTTAGCTTCTGGTGAAGTTTTAACTGTTACAATAAGAATTAAAGACATTAATATATGGAAATTGCATTATAAAAATATATATATTTAACAAAATAATCACTTATGGCCATCTCAGGATCACTCTCCTTGATGGAAATATTTGCACATCGATGTTGAGGCGTGCTCAAGCCCTGTATAAACCATCCAAATAGGAATTAAACTACAAATCAATAATGGTTTGATTTTTCACTAGAACTAGTTCATCTATAACAATAAATGTAAATTGAAGTTTAGTAATTTGCCTCATACCTCCCCTATCAAAGCCATTGAGGATTGTATAGCAGAGAAAAAACCAATATCCATTGCCCTCGTAACATTTGGCGGTGTTTTTGTCACCAACATCTAAAAATAAAACAACAAATTATTCAATCACAAAAAAGTTACAATAGTGATCCACATGATGACTTATAATGTATGAGATCTAATGAACAAAATTTTGAGTACAATTATTAAACTATATATTTCTGATTATTAGTTATCAAATTTGAAGTAATGCTTTGAGTTTGAATGATGTGTAATGCAACGTAACCAACAATATGAATATAAACTACAAAAATCTATTAAACTTAGAATTCATTAGTTAAGTTCTCTTTATTCTATATTACCTTCGTGAACGTTTGATCAAATCTCACTTGCTTTTCCGGAGGTGTTCCTTCAAACCTCAACATTACCTATTATTCAGCAAATCACATATTAGAGCCCACCATTTGTAAAACAATGCTATTAACATGTAATAAATTTATACTTGTTTACTAGTTACATACCCCACTGATAGGTGTACTGCAAAAATAAGTAGGGGGAGGACTGGTGTATCCAGTCTCAACACTGTGAACCTACAATTTTATTAAAATAATAAAACTAAATTAGTTAACCTTGCATTTCCCAATCAAAATTTAATAAATTAAATTCAATGAACATGTTGAATTTTACCTGAGTGTTAATGCCATATGCATCATGCAAAATTTCAGCCGTCCTCTCCATCCCCGTAGATGCATACGGATCAGGCTGCGTAGTAGCATATGGATCCTACGTAGCACCCTCTTGAGTGTCGGTAGGGTCATATGAACAAGTCACCCCGCAAGATTGACACACATGGGTTTGAAGGCCACCACCTGAAGACTCCCCTGGATGGCACTGTACAATAGGGCTAGTGTGATGGATGACACTTTGGGTCAAAATTGTGATCGCCTACAATGTCTCTATGTCAGCACTCTCCTTTGCAATGGCAGGCATCACAATGTGCTCATGAGGTGGCCTAGCGAGAGGTCATCTCCCTTGCCACATAGGATTTGGCTGTGCACCAGGCCTATCCTAAGCTGACCCCCCACCTCTCCCCTGGAACTCCCTCATATCAAAATAATTTGAGATTTGGTTCAATACAAACTCACTGTATAGTTTCTTAAAAAAATATTGGGGGACTTCACAATTATTGCACGGTGGGTAATCAAAGACCAAATACCATCTATCATAAAAATGGTTCCTAATCTCTTGGTAGTGGAACCAATGAATAGGAAACCTCTTTGCATTGAGGGTAAGATTATGATTTGTTTTAGGGTCAGTGAATAGAGAGCACAAATCACTTTTAGTAATTTTTAAATCTTTTACTTGTTTATATAATAATTTTTCTGCATAATATGCCCTACCTGCCTGCCTCCTATCTTGCCATCTAGATATTTGTTGGGTAATTGCATCTACATTTTTTAACATCTCTTTTAATGAATTTGCTAGAAGCATTCTTTCTATGGTTGAAGCATTTGGATCACTCAGCCTACTGATAAGATCCTCAAGTTGTTTTCTATTGTTCTCAATTTCACTCCTCAAATTTTCTTGAGTGCCAGGAGGGTATTGATTGATTGGTGGGGGAGGTTGATTTTATTATTGAGGTTGATTTTGTTGAGGATTTGCCTCCTCTTCTTGTTGAGGATTTGCAGGATTTCCTACAATTTTTTTTAAAAAAATCAAATCTAACCTAAAAAAAAACAAAATCAATTTCAAACTAAGAAATTCAAAACAAATAACAAACAATACTTACCTCTCGTACCTCTTCGTCATCGTGGCACCATATTTGCAAAGAAAATACAACTGTTGTTGATGAAATTCGTAGAAATCCTTCCTCCTAGAACATGAGCGTGAAAGTGAGGGTTTTTGGCCGCAGGCAGAGCTGAGAATAGTAAATAGAAAATGATACAATTTTCAATTTTTTCTTTTTTTTTAAAAACCACATAACGCAAGCGCGTTATAGCGCACTCACATTATCTATTTTCAAAAAAAAAATCCATTTGGCCACAAAAGTGTGACCAACTTCATGCACCCACCCATACCCTCTATTGCATTAGGCTCATTGGAAGATCCCTTATACATCCCTTGCAAATAAATGATTCTTAGGACCCACCTATTCAATAGTGCTTTGGATTTTCCTCTATCATCAGATATTCTTTTAATTGCCATCAATAATTATGAGTAGTCTCTATGAACATTCTCCACCTTCCTCAAAACTCTTGTCATTAAGTGTCCAAAAATATTTTTAACTAAATTATAATTTTTTCATGTTGGTACTCTTGAAAATTTATTGCAATATCCTCTAGTGGAGGGTGGGTGCAAAAAGACGAGGGGGCCAAAAAGTGGCCAACTTTTTCAATTTTTTATAAAAATTCATAACGCAAACGTGTTATAATGCGTTTGTGTTATGGCTTGGAGTGATTGAGCCTAAGGCATCACTCCCAAACTATAACACACTCGTTTTATAATTTAAGAGCACATTCTAGCTTATTAAAAAAAAAAATCATTATGCATTTTTTGTAACTTGTTGTTTTTTATGTGGCTTGAAATCCTTGCATAATGTGCTCACACTTTTGGAAGGCCAAATTTACTTCAATTATTCACTGAATCTTTGTTAAAATGTTGCCATGATGTTGGGGAGGTCGAAGAAGCAAGTAATTTTTGTCTATAAATTTGGCATCAAATAGGTAGATTCAATATTTTTTTATGTAAATTTATTTAATTTTCAGGAAATAATAATGTACCTCCAAACCTTCCTCAAGTTCCTCTTCAAAATCCTAATTCACCTCATGTCAAAATCCCTACTGAGGAAGAACCCCAACAAACACCTCCAACAATTCCTCAACATGCTCCAGGAACTCAAGAAAAATTAATGAGACAAATTGAAAATAATAAAAGACAAATTAAGGATATATCATATGTAGATCAATAGTATCATATGTAGATTCAATTAGCAAGCAAATAATTGGTTGGTTGGACAAGCGATGAGATTTTAGAGAATTTTGTGTAGATAAATTATCCTATAAACAAGTGAAAGATGAAAAAATTATTAAATTTGACTTGTGTGCCCTATTCACAAGCCCTAGAATGAATCAACATTTACATCTTCAAGAAAGAGGTTCCCTATCCATTGGTGAAACCACCAAGGGATAAAAAACCATTTTTGGAGGATGTGGTGGATGGTTATTGACCATCCTCGATGCAACAACAATGAGGTGTCGCAATATTTTTTGAGGAATAGTGCAGGAGCACCTATTTGATTTCTTGCCTCCATGAGGCCATTTGTAAATAGTTTCTCTATTTTGTGTATTGGGTCTTATAATAACATTTATCAAACCATTTAGAGTTTTTTGAGTCTTAGGAAGTCATATTTTAAGTCATTTGTCAAATAATGTTTAAAATTGTTCCATATTGTAAAAATTGTAAAAGTTGCTCAAGAAAGTTGTCAAGCATCTTGTCAAAAAGTGTCATTAAGGTGTTTTGTCAACAAACTAGTCAAAAGGTAGTTGAAGATAGTTGGTTTTGGTTGGAAATTTATAAAGACACCCTCCAAAACTCGAATTGGGTGTTGGAGACATTATTTTTGAAGTTTGATGAATGGAAACCTCAAATTTTGTGTGCATTTTCTATTTCTTACATTGTTTTTAGGCTGAAGTTGTGCATTGTACGGCCTGGTATGGAATCGTATGATGGAGTATAATATATGGACAGAAAGATATTTTTTTTCTAGTTTACAATTTTTTTTGTCTCATTGACAGAAAGATATTTTTTTTCTAGTTTACAATTTTTTTTGTCTCATTGAATTTTATTGAGTTTTGTGGGAGATATGACTATTTTGGTGAGACTGCCTTATTCTAACAATATTGTGCAGAATTTTTAATCTGAAAAATGTGATGGTACAGATTATACAATCTATATTTTGGATCTGAAACCAATTGGATTTTTTTTCCATGTGAATCTACGTTCATTTTCTTCAAGTCTCATCAAATTTCATTAATATTTGAATAAGTTATGACCATTTTTGTGAGGGAAGGTCTGAACCCTACCTAGGGTTTGCAGGTTTGGGAAAAATGTAATAAATTTCTTTTCCACTATTGGATCTTCATAAAAATTGGAGGAAAAGTCTATAATTATGTTTTCTTCAATATCACTGGAGTGATTGGCTTCATTATTATTTTTTTGAAAGTTATTAATGAAAGTTTGTTGCATTAAATTGTGGACTGCCATGGCAATGTTTACAATGTGATCTAGAATGCACTTAATCATTGTTTGATATGAATTAGTTTATGAAAGTTGTAAAGTGAATCACATTTTTTGAATTTTTGTCATTTTTGATGATTTATTAGTTGTGTTACTGCAAATTAAGCCAAGAATTCCTAAGAGCAATAATTTTGTATCATTGCTTTAAATGATTGGTTGAGTTGAATTGTGATCCTCCTAGCACTGCATCAAATTGGTATCAGAGCCCAATAAGGTATGGGTAGAGGAAGTGTTTGTGTTTTTTTTTGTGGTTGTGTTGTGTAGGTTGAGGAAGGAATCTGATTTCCTAGGTGTGGCAAAGTGAAGTGGAAGCAAGGAGAGACTTGCTTGTGAAGATGGATTTGTTGAGAACATTGGAAAGATGTTTGCAGGCTAAGGATTCACAAAGGAAGAAGAAAAGAGAGGAAAAAGAGTTGAGGAAGAAGGAAAGAGAGAAGGTAAGACAAATAGAGGTTGAAAAGATAAGAGAAATAGAAGAGAAACTAATAAGGATGAAGGATGAGATGAAACAGTTGTATAGACTAGCAACGAGTTAGCACTTGATAGTTAAGAAGAAAGTAGTATGGCCTATTCAAAGGCTAATGAAAATGAGAGCAGCTGCACCTAATGTGAAGAAAAAAGAACCATTGATGGAAGAAGGTAATGAACAAGCAAAGGTGGATGAAGAAGATGATTTGTGGAAAAAAAATTCAGCCATTGAAGAAGAATGGGATAGTAAGGTGCTAGAAACCAAAATCTGAAATGCAATCCAAAAAAGCCTTCCATAGAAGAGAAAAATCAGAAAAGGCAAAGCTTTGCAAAAGATGTGAAAAATATTATTATTCAGGAATTGATAATTACAAGATATGATTTACTTTATAAAAGAAAAGATGCATAACCCTAATCTTATCTTGAGCAACAAGATAGCTCAATAAGATAATGATGAGAATAATTAACCTAGAAATTAAATAATTACCTAAGTAAAGTTATGCAAGTGTAATTAAATATTAGTTACACTAACACCCCCCCATAAGTGCAACTTAGGGAGACTAACAAAGCATGCACCTAAAACTAAGATGAATGCAAGAAATCATGAATGGGTCCCAGAAACAAGGCTTGATCTAGTACCCAAGTACAAATGCAATAATGAGGTAGAGAAGGAAAACCCAGTGGGACAAAACCCCCCTACAATGAGATGACTGATGCAAAGAAGCCCTGGAAGAACATTGTGGAGTAACACTAGAACCACAATCTGACAAGCAAGGAAAGATACTTCTATCTACAACTGAAACAAAAAATAGAATCATGAGAATGCGATAGTAGACCTAATGCCATGGAACACTAGAAAAATCACAAACTGGAACAACCCTGGAGTCTGTGAAGCAACAGTAGATGAAATGATGACATAATCTGGAAACTATGAATCTTGATGCCAATGCCAAAGTGAGACTAAAAATCTTCCATAGTACACTTGAGTACCATAAAGACTCTGGAACATTAACCATAAAAACATGGCCCTCAAACTAAGAAAGATCTGAACCAATGTGGATCAAGAAACATAAACTCCCAATCTAAAGTGTGAACCGATGAATCTGATAAGTGTCAAGCTAGAGCAAAAAAGGCCAAAAGAAACTAAGAAACCAGATAACCCATGCAAGTTTCCATCAAAACAAGATGGAGATCAAAGTGAAAACTACACTCTAATCAGATTATTATGCAAGAAACCCCCTGATGGAACTTATCTTAGTTCATTTATTACAATAACCCAATTATTGTAAAAGGAGAGCATGATAAATATGCATTAAAAAAAAAATTGATGTCAGATTTGTGTAGAGGACAAAATCAACTTTCCAATGCCGCAAGAATGATGAAAAAAGGATCACCGAGTCAAAAAATATGCCCTCCAAAGCGAAATTTGAACATTTGACTTCAACAGGAAACAAATCCTACCAAATAGAAAAATATTTAAAAATAAATTACACCATCAGAAAATTGGGCTCGCCAGCTTTCTAGCGATATCTCATTTCAAAAAAATTTCCTCCGGGATCAAAAGTTATGATGAAATGAAAAAAAGGGCTATCCATGGGAAAATCAGGGACTACACAGGCTAAACGGACACAAATTTTTAGCTCCTGGGGGCTAACGGTCAGTCCTCCATATGACCACACCTGCAAAAAAAGAAAAAAATAAAGCGCCGCCCAGAGAGCAGTAGTGAAGCAGACCATCGGTGGAGAAGGGGTGGTGCCGCTCAATGGCGCGACCCGCTAGCAAGGAGCCCCCCCCGGGGCTATGATGTGACCGAGGGTAAGGGCAGGGGGCACGGGGTTTAGCACAACCGGCGAGCAATGGTGGCTGGAAGAAAAGAGCCCAACAGGAGCAAGCAACAAACGTCGATGGAAGAATTTCGGTGGAGCCAACGAAGACTTGCAAGAGTCAGTGAAGAGTATGTAGGGAAAGGATGTCGACAGGGATTTCACCAGACAGAGGGTGTAGGAATCCGGCCAGCATACGATGGTACCATACAATGTACAGTTCGCAGATTTTTTTAAAAAACCAACCCCACAATTTTTAAAATACCGCCGTAGATAAATAAAATGCCTAAAAAAATTTTAATAGCCTGAAAATATGAAATTTTTTGAAGAACATAATAATTTTTTTATTCTGCAACTATATCGTACCCTATACCTGGCGGGCTGTATGGCCTGCTAGGTAATTTTTTTTGCCTCACAAATAGCCGATGCCAAAATAGGGCGAGTTATATGTCATTTTTCATCTCTCAGATGCTCTGGATCTAATGGTGAGGTGTGATCTACCTGAAAACAAACCAAAAGCTTTGCAACTCTGGCCAAATCTAGAAAATCTTCAAACCCTCATAACTCTGGCATAAAATGTCGGATTTAGGAAAAACAAAAATCGATCTTGAATTTTGTGACATCCCTGAACTTGAATATGAGCTCAAATTTCCTCCAACATGCACTGAAAGTAACCATGCAAGAGCACCCAAAATAGAGAGACAAACTCAAGGTATGAAACCCTCAAGGAATCTCAAACAACTCTGCACTGATTTTCTCCAAAAATCTGAGAAGGGGTTGCAAATCAAGACTCTGATACCATGTTAGAAACCAAGATTTGAAATTCAAGCCAAAAAATCCTTCCACAGAAGAGAAAAATTAGAAAAGGAAAAGCTTTGCAAAAGATGTGCAAAATATTATTATTCAGGAATTGATAATTACAAGATATGATTTGCTTTATAAAAGCAAAGATGCATAACCCTAATCTTATCTTGAGCAACAAGATAGCTCAATAAGATAATGATGAGAACAATTAACCTAGGAATTAAATAATTACCTAAGTAAATTTATGCAAGTGTAATTAAATATTAATTACACTAACATAAGGTTGGTAATGGACAAGTCAAACAAGAGGAAGAGGAACTCATCAAGGTAGAAGAAGACAAGGGCATTGCTTAGTTGCAAGTGAATTGCTTTTGAAGGGAAATGATATTGATAAGTTGGTCATGGGTGAAGAGTAGTTTGAAGTACAATAAGACAAGAAGGAGACCTCAAGGTCTCAATATTTTGTTTCTAATTTTTTTT
>VDFB02015279.1:0-23684 GCA_007258455.2 Sequoia sempervirens | reverse complement strand
GACAAGGGTCATCTAGAAACAAATAAAACAAGCATGGGGTAACACGATACATACACACACACATTCTAATCTACAAATAAAGAAGAGGCACCCCCTAGTCATCATAAACCAAGAGGTTGTCATTCTCCCAATCTAGATCATTGTAAGGGGAGGGCGGACAAGCCTGCAAGGGAGAAATATCAAGGGGGTACCCTCTGACCCTCCTACAACAAGAACCAAGGAAGAAATCCCCTCAAGGTCTTCTCCACTCAGTTTGTATGGGGTGAATGTCAGTGATCTCGTAAAGATTGCTGATAGGGCCGAGACATCATCTATAGAGTTAAACATGCACTTCATAGGAGTGCCATGTGTCAACTCAACAAGCGATGGAGGTGGTTCCCTAGATCCACTGCTAGCCTCACCAAATGATTCAGGAGTAGTGAAAAACTCTCAGGATGCCAAGACTTCCTCCATCACCAAGACGACACAAGCTAATGTAGAACTACCCTCTGAAGAAGGCGAACCCTTCTTCTGACCCCCATTACTAGTAGGGTCATCCTCCATCTTTTGCTTCATCGGAGGATGTGAAATCCCCATAGATGAAGCAGAGGGCATGGAGGAAGAGGAGAAAACCGCAACGAACACCACCGAGGTATTCAACATGTCCATGGGTTTTGAAAAGGGAAAGATGTTCGACAGGGACATTAGAAGGGGAGAATCAACCGAAAGAGCAATGAATACCTGCACCCTCTTTGGGTGAGGATCATTCATGCTCGTAGGGGGAGTTAGAAGCAAGACTGGGGCTGAGGGAACTGAAGCAGGAAGAGAGAAAGAAGAGGACACAACAGGAGATGCCAAAGTAGGAGCTACTGGTTCCCCTTCCTTCTTCTACAAGGCAGCTTGCTCAGTGGCTAGAGCCTTCCTCCAATGCTTACGCTCGTACGCAAGATAATTTCTATGACTCCAGGAGCTAGAGGCCATAGCTTGAGAAGGGACAGAAGAATCCTATTCAACCATCATAGTATCCATCACAACCATTTCCAGTGGAGGGAGGGAATCTTGAACGAGAACAAGAGGAAGAGATAGAGAGGACGATGGAACAACAATGGAGGGAGCAAGCTCGAGTGCCTCAGTGAAAAGCCTCTTCCCATTCACTACCTTATAGGTAGGAGCAATAGGAGGATACAAAGGCTAAGACATAGAGGATGCTCCATGGGGAATCTTCCCCTTACCATACAAAATGGGTCGAGGCACCGTGGAAAAGATTGGAAGTTCAAATGATAGACGCTTGGGCTTTCGCCAAGTGGGCACTATCACAATCCCTAACAAACACATAGGAGTAGAAGTCAATGGTGCTGCACCAGGGCAAGAGGAAGCAACATGTGGTACAACAAAAGAAGAAGAGGAAGAGCCCTGAGCGTGGGCAGGCTTTCCCTTCCCCTTTCGAGAGGAAGAGGCATCTTGTTGTTGTGTTATAGGGTGAGCCACTTTCGGTTGTCCCTTGCCCTCGATTTGTACTTAACGTAATTTTGATAAAGTAGGTCCATTTTAGGAGGAAGCAGACCAATCGAGGTGGGCCAAAAATGATCCAAGGAATAACCCCCACAAGATACCAATGGCTCATACCCAGTGTCATGCACGACATGCACAACACCTTCATGAGAGAACTTCAAACATTTGTGAATAACGAAAGTGATTCCATTCATGGAAGCCAGCCAAGGGATGCCCAAGTTCACCCTAAACAGATCGGATTCTGGAATGACATTGAAAGTAGTATCCAGAGCCCTAGGTCCTACTAGGATAGAAAGGGTTATAGAACCATACAGAACAAGAGAGAGACCATTGTGTGTACGTATAGTAGTTTTCGTCTTCTCATATTCCTCCCTTTTTAATGAATTTATCCACAATGTCTCCCCTGTAAAAACATTCACGCGGCTCGTGGGGTGGACTAGGACTCTTGTCACAATGTTTCCATCGAGGTGAGTGGGAATGTATTGGGGAGAAACTTTGTTATTCATGGGTAAGTCCTAGGAGGTGGAATTCACATCTGGCGAGCCAGTCGTAGGCTGAGGGGGAGGACCAAGAGTAAATGAGACCACATTTACATATGTTGAGGCCTTAGGAGAAGCATCAAAAGGATCAATAATTTTCGCAGAGTGAGACAGAAACGGGTTTGTATAAATCTGCAACTCACTGTTTTCCTTCACCACTGACTTATTTATGTTTTGCTTCTTACCATTGAGATGGATGGTATTATCATCGATGCGGTCTTGTATCTCATGAGGTAGGTGCATGCAATGTTTGGTATCATGCTTATGGAGACAATGGTACTAGAAGAACGTGTTTCCATTGTACCAGTCAGGATAAGGCTCCCTCAAAGGTCAAGGATCTTCTAATGTTATGATCTTATCCCTCAATAACTTTTGCATGATAGAATAAGATTTAGATAGTTTAGTAAACTTTTTGTTGTGTTTGAGGCCTCGATTATTAGTCATGGCAACTACATTTGTAACAAACTTTCCTTTCCCTAAAATTAATGCTATAGATCTTCCTTTAGAATAGAAGCGTGAGGAAGATCCCCCAAACTAGACAACCATCTACTGATACTCTTGTAGCGCAACACATAGATGTGTAAAAGAAGGATATTTCATCAAGGAAAATTTCTCCTACCAAAATCATTGTAGGTTTCCTATGAATACCTTTTGTACATCTGAGTCAGCTAGTGGGTAAGAAATTTGTGAAAAGAGTGCTTGGTATCATGCAATGAAATCAATGATCTTCTCATGCTCTCCTTGCTTACATTAGATGAGATCCGAGGTCATCTTTGGACTGATGTTAGCCTAATTTTTTTGAAGAAACTAATTAACCAATTGATTGAAAGAATATAGAATTGTCAGGCAAGGAACAATACCACTCTAGCATTGTATCCTTGAGAGATTGAGGAAAAAGTTTAGCCATTAGAGCATCGTGGTGAAAGAAATTTGTACACATTGCGTTAAAAGTGAATACATGTGTCTGAGGATCCCCTTTACCACCATATTTTCAAACTTAGGAATCTCCATTCCCTAAGGGAAAGGAGTGTTTAAGATTGCTATAGATAGGGGACTATGTCAGAAGAAAGGATAGAAGATGGGTTGAGTAGAATCCTGGGATAGGCTTGCTAATTGGTTTTGCATTTGGCCCATGTTTTGAAGCAAAGCATTCAAAACAAGGTCATTGGACAATGTAGGACTAGTAGAGCCACCACTAAAACCTCCATCGTTCCCACCTTTGAAACCGCCTCCCGAGCCCCCACCAAAGCCTCCACCATGACTATCATTGTGGCCCCCACCGAAGCCACTAATGACACCACTACTATGACCACCGCTAAAGCCATTGTTATGATTGCCATTGGCACCACTACTAGTGCCACCACCACTACCAAAACCACCACCACTCATTTTGTCTGAGCCCCCACCACTAGGGGCACTAGGAGGAGTGAAGCTAAAGCCGAGGGGTATTCTACTCATCTTGATTGTGTGGGATGTTTGAGGAGTAGAGGAAACACTGATTGTAGGGCCTATTTCGGTCATACATACGAACGTTGTAGGAATCAAGACACCTATCTGTTTCTCATCGGCATCGACCACCATCCCTCGAGTAGTACCCAATCTAGTGTTATATGAGGGGATGTATGCTTTAGTTAGATCGATGAGGCCGCACAAGAATTCTATGCCCGTTCGATATTTTCCTAACATATATCTCACCTCATTAACAAGCTTAGTGGCTCTTGCTGGATATTTGGTACTTTCTCCAAATGATTCCCAAGATCTAACAATCTTCTATCTAATGCCATAAGATGTTATGTGGGAATGTGTACAACTTCATCCTCCTCCACAAACGAGGTTGTAGGAGATGCTGGAGTGGGTTCACGAGTGGTCTCGTCAACAAAAACCATCTTGGCTGCCAAAACCTATTCTTGAGAAAAATGACTAGTAGTAAAGATTGTGGTAAGGCCGGTAATGACCTTCATCATATCCATTTATAAGTGTTGTACACTTCTTCTAACAATGTACCCAAAGGTCATAGAGTGAGTTGTGATGCTCATAAAAACCCACAACACCTAATTTTGCAATGATCGTTGAGTGTGAGAGAGAGAGTCTTGAAACAAAGGAATAGATAGATGTTGTTCATGTTGGGTTCACCAAAATGTAGAGGGGGACTGGCCACTCAGGGGCTCTAGGTCACAGAGAGCCAAGAGTTGAAGGCTGCCCTAATCTACCTCAACCACGCAGGTGTTTGGGTAATTGTGTGATGTTTAAGGATAGAGAATGAAGAGCACTCTCAGTGCTTTTGTCACTCTACTGGCTCAAGAGTTAGGTTTGGACTAAGTGAGAAATTTTTTGGAACCAATACTGTGGCTTTGTCAACTCTCTTCTAGAGGACAACAATGCGCAACAGGGATGACACCACAGTGCGCTGGCATCTCACAAGTGCGCTAGCGTTCGTACAGACAGACAGTGAAAAGATAGACAAAACAACAAAAAACCTACTAGATGTTGGGAATAGGATGCCATTTAATTGCAATCCTAAACATATTTAATGTATCTCCTAAGTCCTTGGAAAGTGTTCCGCAACACTAGGATTAGAAAGAGATTAAATTCGAATGAAATGAACATGTTAATTGAAATTTGTGATTATTACTAAATGATAGGAACATATGGGGACATCCAAGAAGAGCTCCTACAAGATAGGAGCACATGGGGCACCCACATGGAAGGTGGAACCCACCTTGCTTAAGTTAATTGTTTGGAGTATTGATAACACTTCAATAATGCATGTTTATATCCTACAAGTTAGGGATTGATATTTACATGAGTGGAGTTCAATTCAGTTTAGTATTAGTTCAGTTGAGTTGAGTTCAGTCTAGTTTAGTATCAGTTCAGTTCAGTATTAGTTTAGTTCAGTTTAGTTTAGTTTAGTTCAGTTATGGTTCAGTTATCTTTAGTTGCATGTAGTTAGTTTGAGTTGAATGCCAGTTGACTTGAGTTGTATGACTAATGACTTCAGTTGCATGGCAGATAATAGGTAGATACATTTAGTTAAGTGGGGATGATCAATCATGCATAATGTTTGCATGAATTGGTGGAGAGATATGTTTCAGTTAACTAAGATTGACTTGGACCCACCTTGGGCGCCCAAGTTGGCATCTTTGAGTTAACACCTTTTGCATGAGAAGATATTTACAAGGACCAGTTAAGTGGGCCCATTCTTGGGTGCTAACTTTGAGGTGAAGCTTGTAAGATATTTTCTTGACCAACATTTAGTTAAGTATTCAGTTTGGGGCACCTAAATTGAGGAAGACTTTGGTTTGAACTCAAATTACACATTGGAACTCTACTTGCAAAATCTAGGCATAGATTTTTGAGATGAGCTTTATGCTCTTGTATTTGATAACTCTTATGAGTTTACATGCTCATTAATTGACTATTTATTGTAGCAATTACATCAAAGTTTAGAGCAGGTTAGCAGGTTGAGCTTGTGCATGTGTGAGGGTTGGAAGCATGGAATGGGATGTGTGGATTCATGCTTGGTCACATGGAATGCATGGATAGCTTGTGTTGAAGAAAGTGTATGAGAGTTTTTTGTAGGCTGTGAAGAAGTATTGTTGAAGGCAAGGAAGCATATCAATCAAGGATTGATACAGTATTATTGTAATCTTGTTCTAAGGTTAAATAATACAAGCGCTATTGATTTTGGTGGAGTTTTTTCCTGAAAGGGTTTCTCCACATATATGTTGTGTGACTTCTATCTTCTTGTCTCATTCTTCTACAATCTTTTGTCTCTTTCTACAATTGATAAAATTGATCTAAACAGATAATCATACACAAAGAATTATAACAAAGAACACTTAATTAGATCTACAGTCTCATAGTTTGACAAGTTTTAAGCTACAATATTTCCTTCATTTTCAACACTAGACAACTTAGCTAAAGGTTTATTGTGACAAAAAAAGTAGGAAATAACAAAGAGACTAAGATAACATAAAGAATGTTATGAAAGAGAGGAGAAAAAAGGTGGTGAGAAATAAATTTACGAAAGGTCCATTTCTCTTGCAAGCTCTACACGAACAAGTACCTACAGACAAAAAAATGGGGATAAATGTTGGGGCTATTTTGGGGTTTGCCACAGTCAAACCCTCGTTTTGATGTTTCCACCTCCACATACAACCATATAGATAGAGAAATGGAAATATGATAAAGAAAGTATGCTGGAAAAGAAAAGATACCAAGCACTACAAGAAGCACTATGCTACCTCAAATCTAGAAACAATGCGATAGTAAGAAAATGATACCACCCTCGACTAAAGGCACTCAAGGCCAATGAGAGAGGAATGCAAATCTACAACCATGGAAAAGTTGACATGGCCGCAACGACACTAAAGGAAGTCTCACAAGACACCAAGTTGCAACTTCCGTGGTAGATGTGAAGAATGTTGTGATGTTGGAGTGGAGTTGATAGTGCAACAAGTAGCCAAGAAGTATGAGAGAATGTGAGAATTGTCAAGAAACTAACCAAGAGTGTCTTAGAGCCATGAATGAGAATGAGAGATAGTCATTTTAGGTGAATTTGGGAGGGAAAGAGTCATTCAAAGATCAGTTGAAGGGTGTAGATACGTTACACTTCAAACCCAATGGTGAAGGTGTAACACCTTTGCAGATTCCAGAGGCAAGAATCCTATCAAGACAAAAGCACACCACGTAGATGTCTGCACACTGTGTGTGCATCCCCGATAGAAATTCCCCCATTGACACTATAGACAGGCACCAAGTGGATGGAGAATGGATGGAAGATGTGGAATTACATTGTCGGGTTTGATTTTTCTAAGGTGAAGGGTGTAAAAAAGGAAATTGCAAGGGTGGTGCAAATTCACACCTATACACCAACATTGTCAATTCTATGACAACATATATAGTAATCATAAGTCATTTCAAGTACCTAAAAACTATTTTTACACAAGTCTAATTTTTTTCTAATATTTGACATGAACATGTGTTGCCAAAAAGTGTATACTTTGCTTGATATGGGAATAATTGATGATAAATTGGACTTAATGAGGCCTTGATTTAGTGTTGTGAGGTTTTTTACATATCCACACTAGGTCTTGGGCCCTTACAAATTGAATAAAATACATTTATTGATGTCTTGTAAAGGTGTTGTAACACATCTTCACACTTTTCTAAGACCATAATGTTATATTTCACCTAAATAACCTTACCAAGCCTATTTCAAAGTGTTGTAAAGTCTCGTAACAAGCATTCACACTTTCCTAGGCTTGTCATCAATATTTACACCTTTCTTATGCTTTAAATGACCCCTTTATGCACTTACAGGCCTTAATTAAGTGTCTTGTTGAAGAAGAACTCGATAAACAACATTTAATACATCTTAATCTCCTACATCCACTCAAAATTTCCCAGGTGGACTAAGTCACCACCTTGGGTGACTTAGTCCCATTTGGCTCAAAAATAAAAATTAACTCAAATTTCTTTTGGGTTTTTATTCTTTAAGACCTAAGGTCAGCCTGCGATGAGGTATTAACAGGTAAAATAGGTGAAATTCCTATAAATATAAGTCTTTTAACCCTAATTCACATCTCTTATCATTATTCAACTACCAATCTTCCATCCCAAGTCAAGCAACTTAGGGTTTTATCATTGCAAGTCATCAAGATAGCCTCCAAGGACATTCAAGGGTAGATTCTTCATGTTTTGTTGCAAAAATTCAAGATCAAACATCATGGAAAGGTAATAAACTTAATTATTGCATGTTTCATTCCATTCTTTCATCATTTTGGTTTAATTACCTAAAAGGGGTTTGACCAAGGAAAACCCCCATGCCCTAACATTCAACATTTCTTCTTCTCTTCTTGTGTGTTTATAGATTTAGGACTCTTGGAAGCTTGGAAATAATTGGAGATCAAGTTACAAGGTTTATCAAGTATTCTCTTCATTCAACAAGTCAAAATATCAACAAAAACTCATTTTTAGGTTCAAAAATCAGAGTTGCAGAAGCAGACACCTGTAGGAAACTGAAGTGCAGACCTAGAGTATCTGTTTCCACTTCCAAATTTTCAAAGATTTAGAAGTGGAATAAGTCACCACCTTGGGTGACTTAGTCCCACTGGACCTAAATTTCAGTGATTTTTACAGATCTGAGCACCCATTTGGCAGAAACTGGTTTCTAGGTAGTTTTTCCAGATCTGGGACTTAGTCGCCCAAATTGGCCTAAGTGTCCCAATTGACTTTTGCATCAGTTTTATAATGGATTTTAGACCTTCATGCCATCCATTTTTAGTCTCCAGGTGCACACATTCTGTTTTAGAACTTTCTATTTAGTTTTTTTTGCATTTCTAGGTAATTAAATTCATGTTTGCATATCAGAATGTGTTTTCCAGCACTTTACATTTTCATAGTTTTGCATCATTTAAACCATTTCAATTTCAGATCAGAACATTAGGAAATCTTAATTAGGCATAATACATCTCATTAACATTAGTCTTGAATGTATACATTAGCATTTTGGCCCATCTCTCTCCTTTTAGGTGAAAAACCCTAGAAGAGTTAGAGAGACCATTGGTTTGCCAAAATCATTGTTTACAAAACCTACAAAGAAATTTCACTACTAGGGTTATGTTTGGTCAAGTATCGACCATTTCATACATTAGGCTTCCTACTACCCTAGCATAAGAAACATTGTCCATGTCATCCAAATATTAAAGATAATTAGGATATTTTTTTAATGACAACTTAGTGCATACAAGTAAAGGGATATTTACAAGTTTATTATCTTGCGTATAAAAAATCCACAAAATAATATTAGTGCACTTCCTCTAGTTGAACCATAACCCTCATTAGTCTTATCTCTATTGATTCACATACCTAGTGTATATTTAATAGCTCCTAAGTTATTCATATAAAAATATTTGAAATTTGAGCTTTGAATTTATTAATTAAGTTATCTTATTATTTACAATGATCAACATGCCATCAACATACAAAACAATAACTAAAATGTTATCACCAACTTGCTTATAATAAATATAATGATCAACTTTACTCCTTGGAAACCTAAGTTCCAAAGCATATGAATCAAAATTTTGATATCGTGCATTTATGGTAACTACTTTAAACCATACAAGGGCCTTAAAATTTATAAACAAGATATTATTTCCCTTTAACCCTGAATTCTTAATGTTGTCTCATGTAGATTTCATCCACTAAATTTACATGCAAGAATATAATCTTGAAATCAATTTAATCTACTTTCAAATTAAAAGCAACAATAATAAATGACATACACCTAATGGAGTTTAATTTAGCTAGGGGATAAAATTCTCGCCAAAATATATCCTCTCATTCTTGCAATACCCTTTTTTAACCAATTTTTCCTTGTATATTTCCAATGTGCCATTTACATTGAACTTCTTCTCATACACCCTTTTCAACCAATAAGTTTTCTTCCTTCAAGAAGATCCACCAAGTCCCAATTATAATTTTTTTCAAAGGCTACCATATCCTCTCTCATGGATTTCTTTCAAAACTTTATTTTAAAGTTAGAGATTCCTTCATAGAACTTGGTTCACTAGTAGTAGAAATTAGAGAAAAATGAAAATAGAAATTTATTAAACTATACATATCTAGTATCTTTTACTATCATGTAAATCTTCTCACAATTAATGAGGTAACTACCACATTAGAAATTTTATCTTCATACTTAGAATTCTCCTCTAATCTTCTTTCTTATCATTCTTCATCTGTATTCTCATGATCACGTCAACTATTTTATTCATTTATAAATACATATTATTGATCTAATATGTTCTCAAAATTATCTTGCTACTCTCTATTTCCTTTTAATGTTCTTGACTTGTCTAAGATGATGTAGATATTTCATTTTGAGCATTTTCTTTGGTAGTTTGGGCTTAGGCATATCATTCCCCTTAGTTTAGTTCTCTATATACATCATTAGTGGTCTCCCTTCAAGGGAAGAGAGAGAGGGATATGCCTACATTGACTAATTAGGCTATAATCAATGATGATGAGGCATACTACCCCACATAATTAGCAACTAATGATGATGTAGGGGTGTCTTGATATTTTTATGCATAGTGGGTGTAGTTGGGACCTCCATGATTTTATACACTAGATTCCCTAGATGAGTAGCCCATCACAAGATATTATGCTTAACCACCATGATTTTATGCACTAGATTCCCTAAAGGAGCAACCTATCACAAGAATTGTGCTTAACCTACATTTTTGTATGCACTAGATGCATTAGAGGAGTAGCCCATTACAAGAACTAATACTTAACCTCCATGATTATATGCACTAGATGCCTTATAGGAGTAGCACATCACAAGAGGTGATGCTTAACCTCCATGATTTAATGCACTAGATTATGTAGAGGAGTATCACATGACAAGACCTAATACCTAAGGTGCTCTTGATATTGTACCTCTCTGATAAATCCTAGTCGATGGAAATTAGCAAGCTAGAGACCTAGGTATGGTGTAATTATTGTGTCACTTTTTTTAATCTTATGATGCTTTATATTTTTTATGCACATGTGAATTTTTTAAAACTATGATATTGCAAGGATTTCCATGGATTGGGTTTCATTGATTTCATTGATAATAGAGTATGTCACATAGGAGATTATAATTTTCTTGATGAATTAGATTATGTAGGACCATACTCATGCTATATGGTTTGTTCCATTCTTTAACCATGTGAGCTAGGTTGTAGTGGCCTATAAATTAATAATAATAGAGCACATGCCACTAGCTCAATATAGGGACATCATGGATATTTAAGTAGAGATATTTATCATGGTGAGAGTGAGGAGGAAATTCTTGAGCAAAGGAAACCTTGATTGGTGAAAGATATAACAGAGAGATAGGTACATAGTAGGAGGCCTATGAAGGAATTCACACCCTCTAGAAATGCATTGTTCAACCACCTAATATAAGAGTTGGATAGAGCATGAATTATGATACATGAGTAGTAGTGAAATGTAAGAAAGCATCATTAGGAGGTAAGGAAAATTTATGGGGTGAAGATCATGTTGCAAGATAGGTCTTGACCTAGATGTCAATCATGGATCCACACATGGAATCACAAAATTTGTTAGAATAGAGTGGGGTGGGATTATCTAGGGAACCTCCACTAAATCCTAATTATCGTCATTATTATGGTTCAATGTATATGATTGAACATTTGATATGTTGGACACTTTTTATTTATATTGTGATACATCTGGTAGCACATGTGATGAAGTTATGTTTTTATGTTTGCATTGTATTTTTCCATGACATAGATTGGTTTCTATATGCATGTTTTAGTTGTCCTACTTTTTTAAGGTTCATATGTATGCATGTATATGTGTATGTGAAATGTATCATGAATAATAACACACATGTTTATGGTAATAAGTGAACCATAATAATGTGATGGAACCTTAAAAAGAATAATAATTCAATAGGCAAAAATAAATCCATAATTAAGATCACATGTAATAAATTACTAAAAAGCTTCATTAGGATATATTAGGTTAAATCTCAAATTATTTTCAGGGTTTTTTTCATTCCTATATCCATTGTTTCATACCTTCAACTAGATGGGTTCACAAAAATTAAAGAAAATAAACTTTCCCTAAAGTGTCACCTAGATTAATTATTTAATTAACTAAAATAATGAATGGACAAACTAATCTATATAATAGATCTAATGAGATGGATATTATAATATTAAAATATTAAATACTATTTAAAAAATTAAATGAGGGTTAGTACACTTATCTCTAGGAATGAGGACACTAAATCATTTTGTTGATGTACTAGAGTCTATAACTTTTGGGATTTCAAATGGTTGATCTCTATCTATATGTCATCTCAAGATGAAATAGTTGGTAACCTATGTGCAAGATTAAAATTTTAGGTCTAAGTCTTTTTTGGAGGCACAAATCCAAGCTATGTCTACATAAGTGATTTGGTACAGTGCTATGAGGAGTTCGTATTCAAGAATAGCTTTAGAAGGATTCTAAATTTTTAGGGTACAAGTTCTCTTAGTTCAACCCCTAGAAAATATTGGATTTTAGGTTGTTTGATAATTTAGGACAACAAGCTTAAGACATGTAGATGCTCTATGATGGTGCAATGCATACTTAGGTTCACTTTAAGTACTTTGATTAAGATGTTTCTAGTATACTATTTTATAAATGTGAATGATATATGAATAATACTTGAATTTAATCAATGATAATTGAAAGCATTTAAATACAAGGACATAAAAATAAATTGTGTAAATGTATGTTTAGCTAACTCGTAATGGTTCATGAAATGGTCAAGAGTTGATTAAATTTGAATCTAAAATTTAAAAATTTAGGGGTCAGATCCCTAGGTGTAAGATTAATTTTGTGTCTATAGAGATGTATTAGGACAAAAAGTACTAGAATCCAAATAAAAATGAAACATTTTAGAAGAAATACATGAATATATATACCGAATAAATAGTTAACATGAATGTATATCTATATCTACATATAGAAATAAACTCAATTTTACATAAAATTATCATTTATTAATATATAATTTGTAAGAACCCTGGTGGTTCTCAACCGAAACATAGACTGAAATAGTTTTGTTTTTGCAAGTTTTTGATTTTTTTGTGTTTTGATGGATTTTTGAGAAAAACAAGAAAGCTGCGATTTCTATAATAAATGCTAGAAAATTCATAATAAATTCAAATACATGAAAATAGCTTGGATCTTGCTCATAATAGGTAGGCGCATCATTTATTTTCACTATCAGAGCTTTTACAATGGCTAATACTGGTATATTAATGAAATACAATTTTATTATAAAAAAAACCTGGTTTTTCTTCTTGATGGCGCCAGGAAAAGAATGAAATCGTACGGCTGAATGAATGGAAGGCTCTCCAGTCTCTGAAATTCGATGCTGAGTCTCTGAATAACCTAGGCGCACCCAAACTGACTGAATGGAGTTGAGTTCTGAAGATTTCTACTGACAAATGAAAAAGTACGGCTGGCTGGTACAGTACTGTACGGCCTGACAGCAGCAATTAATGAAGTACGGATTTCCTTAATGAATGCCAGATCTCTGTGGTGTGAACTCTGGGAAGTCGCCTCTACTGCAAGATGATGATTCTCTGTCAATCTCTGAATAAATAACTCAATGAATCCAATCTGTAACTCCTGAATGAAGTCACCCAGATGCAAGCTTAAACTGGTATTTCATAGTCTCAGTCTGCCTAATTCCTGAAGAGTTTTCGTTCTCCAGAAACGTCTGTCTGCCAGAAACCCTAGGGTTTGCAAACTCCAATGCTCAGAGCAAAAAGACAAAAGTCGAATAATAATCTCATAATGGTTCGATTTTGCCTTGAAAGAATATATATTCTCCTTTGAGAAGTTCGACCCAATCTCCTTTTAAAATAATCATTTAATAATATGATTTAATTCGCCCTTTTACTTTAGGAGAAATCAATAATAATTAATTGGCGTCTTATTAAGTGAATAATAATTATTCACTTTATCAAATATTAATTCATTATTATAAAGTATAAAAAAATACTTTATAATAGGCCAAATTAATTAAATATTTAAATATTTCAATAAAGTGACTTTAATATAAAGTCAAAATATTAAATATTTAATAAATCATTAAATACTCCTTATTTCTCCGTCTGATCATCAAACTGCTGAACTGGGTCGACTCTGAGCTGAATAGTTGAACCAGGTGCTCCTGCCAAAATAGCAGCTTCCGCCCGACCTAACTTTCTAAAAATAGAAAGTTCCCTAAAATGCACTTGAAGACTAAGGCCCAACCTCAAACAACCGCAGAAAACGAGCTACCAAACACCGAAAGTAACCGCCTCTAGATGATCCTTCGCACACTCACCCTACGAGGATCGAATAATAGGCTAACTCGCCACTAGTCACACTAGGATGGGGACATCACATAATTAGTCAAAATAAACATAGGGGGCCTAGCTCGATTGGCTAAAGCATCTTGTTGTAGGCAAGAGGTCATGAGGTCTAGTCTCCCCCTCGTCCCCATGGTATTGAAGGGAATGTCACGCCAACGCCACTAATCACATGAAAATGTTTACCAAACACATTGTAGTTTATAAGAGAGGCTACCCGATTCCCACAATCTTAAAAAAAATAAAAAATGTAAAACTAAATTAAAATTGACATAAATAAACAAATTTCTCTAATACAAATATGTTTGAAAATGTCTGGGAAAATTAACTAGAAAATAAATTCTAAACAAACGGAAAATGCCTTAGCCACATAAAGCATGATTTCAGGAGAATTGATCAAAAATATGTTAGCATGTGGAAATGAAAGGTCAATAAAGTAGGGTCTCTAGGAGACACAAGTGCCCCAAATTGGGGAGCAATATTTGTTCCTCTGGGTTTTTTATATTTGGTCAATACTCATTTGCTATTCTATTGTAACAAACTCTTTTTGACCATGAACGCATTAGAGGCCCAATTGAATGTTCCAATCACTACAATTGCTTTTCATTTTTATAGTCATTTCATATGTCCATGAGAAAATATGTGTCCAATGTGGGGAAAAGAGAAACCCCATGAGCAAACCATGCACAACATGTTTTACATAATGATTCCCCACTTCAATAAATGGGACATAGTTTTAGTGCTTCCTTAAATCTTTGAACTATGTCTGCCATAGTTTTTAAAGTGTCTCCTTTTAAGACAGTAAATTATTAGAAATATTGTATTTTAAGACATTAAAAAATATTATTATTAATAATTAGGCTTACCCAGTAAGACAACTAATACAAGAAAAGAATACAAAGAGAAATTGTTAAAAGCATGCGCCACACTATCATTAAATTTCAATTTATGCTTGTCCATTTGGAAGCAACAATCAAATGGGGTCTATTCATTTAAATACATACAATGTGATCATTTTAAATAAAGTCAATAAAAAATATCCTTTTGTAGGACCATTAAGTTCATTTTACTTTTAAAAAAATTAAAAATTTGACTTAAAGTAAGGTAGGTGAATATGACTTTAGGAAAAGAAATAAAAAATAATCATGCCTTGGGAAACTATTGTGAGATAAAGACAAATGTTTATAAAATTTTAGGTCCACATCAACATCTTAATATCATTATTACTAGCATTAGCATTATTAAAGACATCATGGGCAATTCAATGGGCAATTCAAAGGTCAGACAATTAGACGCGCACAAATAATGTTAATGTTTTAAAATTTTATTTTATTAAATATTTAGGAGTTATCAATAATTTATATAATAATAGTCATATAGTTGTTTTATATAAATATTTTATATTTGAAGATAAGTAAAGACAAATACTCCATCAAAATAAGATAGATGTAATATTCTAATTCGCCCCTAAAAAATATTCCAAAACCCATTTCATTTTATAATGTGAGGTAGATGAGATATTATAATATTTTTTTTAAGATATTATATTATTATAGAATAAAAGATTCTTCTATGAAAGTACAAATAAAATTAATATTTTAATAATATTTAGACTAATTTAAATAAAATTGTTTAAACAATGTTAAGAAATATTAGTCTTTGGGGGGGGGGGGGTTCTAATTCGATTGGCTAAAGCATTCTGTTGTAGGCAAAAGGTCACGAGGTCTAATCTCCCTCCATCCTCGTGGTATCAGAGGGCATGTCACGCCAATGCCATCGGTCACGTGAAAAAAGTTTATTAGGTGCACTACAATTTATAGAGGGGAATTGGTTTATCAGGCACATTGCAGTTTATAGAGGGCCTACCCGATTCATCAGTCTAAAAAAAGAGATATTAGTCTTGAGTTATTTTATTTTACTTCATATATATGTGGACACATAAATTTTTATTTTTATTTAAAAATTATTTAATTTAATTTATATTTAATTTATTTTTATTTGAAGATGCATTTTTTGATAATATAGTTTATGTAACTTATACTTTTATTTTTAAAATAACTATTAATTATTTTCACAATTCTCATATTTTTTACTTAGAAACATGTAGTAAATATTATATTTATATGTTATTTTTTAATAGTTTCATTTGTAGACATTAATACATTTTAAAATTTAATGTATTTATATTTAAAAATAAATATTGATTCTAAATAGTTTTTCTTTCAACCTACTCTTTCATTGTCAAAGCACTAGATGCTTCTCGTTGCCATTACAAGTTATTCCTCTCAAAATTATATATATATATATATAAATATATATAATTAATACTAATGGTAGTGGATGTAATGGACTTAGATTGTATACATACCCCAAAACACCTCCTAATTGTGAATCTCAAATATGAAGTGTTATTTCTAAAATATTTAATTCTTTGGATCTTATGTTAGAATTGGATGTGATAATGCATGCAATATTTTCTAGCTCTCTTGCAATATCATCTAGTATGACATGATTTTTTTGTTTGTTAGTTACATGCTCCCTAAACTTTTGGCTCTACTAAGATTATAAAATTGTGATTAAAGTGGTGTTAAAAAACACCTATAGGAATTTAGGTTGCTATGATTGAAGAAGAAAGTTTACTCAAGCTTAAGTCATGCCCATTGTTATTTCCATAGTTTATATGACAAAATTTTAAGTACACACAAAATATAAGATGCATGATATATTATATTAATCCCATTTCATCATGTATACTCCATTACTGCATTGAAACTACAATTATAATTAAGTATACATATTTGAAGGAGTGAATGTTGTGTACATATTGTAACCCTTTTTGTGTGTTGGTGGTTGCCTAGATGTGTTGCATTTCCTTTAGGATGGGTGAAGCTTGTTGTAACATTGATTCTATCCTACTCGCAGTTTCTTTTCCTTACTCTCCTTATGTATGTGAAGTCATTTTTGAGGAGTGAAGTGGATAGTTTTGGGCATAAAATGTATCCCTTGTGATAATTTCTTTTCCTTACTCTTCTTTTCCTTTGGTTTGAGAGGCTTATATCTTGGTTATTTTATTGATATATGATATTCTTGAACTTAAGGTTGAATAGTTGGATGTTGAAGATGATTTTTTATTTGGGGTTTTGGGAAGGAGATCTACTTGTCATATCTTTTAACACATCAAGATGTTGGTAGATGGACATGCTACATGGTTTTATTTGTAGGTATTCTCTCTTGATGTTCTATTATATCTCCCTAGAGGTCCATGTTTACATGACATTGGAATTGAGGTTTGTATGGAGTTATTGTTGTCATTTATTATTATACTTCATTATTTTTTAGAAATAGTACAAAGTCTCTTTAATCTCTTTATTTTATTAGGATTATTACATAGTTATTATTCATGCATCCCTTGTGATAATTTTGTTAGTATGAACATTAGAATAACATGTGTATAGTATAATATAATATTATTGTTTGTATGAGTGTTTTTTAGGATTGTATTATGAGTTGTTAAAACTTGTCTATGCAAATGAGTGGTTATAGGAGGTCTTCTATAATATAAGAAGTATAAGTCCTATATATTGTTATGTATTATTGAACAAAATGTTTATATTTATATAATTTCTAAAAACCAACATGATATGAGAGCATAAATTTTTTATTGATCACATACATTCTTTGAGAACCACACCAAAAATACTTTTGTACTAATCACGATCTCTATTCAGAAATGAGGTGATAAAAAGAATAAACACTATTCTTTACATAAATCCATTAGTTATGACTCAAAAAAAATGAAAAATATATGCAAGTATGATTACAAATGCATCCATGAACAAGGAGTTGAAAACAAGAAGAAATACCACTTATAATATATTAAAGTGACATCTAGAATACCTTTTTCCATGTCTCTAAATTTGACGGAAGATGAAAAGCAAGAGAGATTAAAATGTGAAGAAATGATAGATAATTCTCAGGATTTGGATGCTATCTTAAGTTCCTTGATATTTTATTTATGTAACTTGCCTCAAGGCATGTTATACATTAGCAAGATCTATCAATTTTATTAGCTTAGGAAAAATTAAATGTAGACTTTATATTTAAGCTAGTATGTTTAGAATGTGTGAGTTGGATGGGATATGAATTCAAATAAATGAGATGAATCAAACTATCCTCTTTTATGCATGTGATTTATGTTTCATACCTTGTTAGTTGCCAAAATTTTGGAGCCAAGTAAAAGAATGGATTATGTGTCAACTATAGAAAGAGTGTATAATTTTAATCCCTCATACCCAAGTTAGAACTAGTAAACCCATGTTCCAACTATTGTATCATTGCACCCAATGAAAGTATTCAATATTTTAACGTTTGATGGGGATTTAATATAAACCTTTTATTAGTAATTTTATTTTTATTTATGGCTTATATGTTAATTTCTTTTATTAATATTATAAGAATAAAATATAGTGGTGATCATAATCAAATCAAGGTGCATTATCATTGGAACCCAACACCTTCATATTATTTCAAGTTTGGGGGATCAAATAATTTTAAGGGTGGAGAAAATCAATACATTTACCATTAAAAATTGAAGGAAAAGACTTTCACAACTAGCAAGTAAAGTTATATTTGATCCTTATTGAAAAGGATTTATGGGATATAGTGAGTGGAACTATATCAAAGCCAACTAATATTGATAGAATCACAAAATGGATTATAAAGGATCAAAGATGAATAAATTTGATTAGTCTTGTACTTTAAAATATATACCTCCATCATATTTACTTCTCAAAGACCTCAAATAAAGTATGGGATGATCTTAATATTTTATTTAGATCAAAATTTCTAAGTAAAAAGACGACCTTGAAGCATAAATTATTCAAGCTAAATATGATGGAATGTGCCCATCTTTAACACATCAATACATTTCATTATTTGATGAATCAAATAGTTAGGATAAAATCCAAGGTAGATGACAATGATGATGCAAAAGCTATTTTGTTGAATAACGTACCTCCTAACTATGGTAAGATCATTTTCATATTAAACAAAGTAGATGTTACTCTAGAAGTTATAATATCTACCTTGATTGATAAAAGAGCTAAGAAAAATAATTCAACTATAAAGGAAACTAAAATTATTGTAAAAAATCATCTTACCCATTCCTTTACATCCAATTCTTCTACTTTAAAGGAAAATTAGTTCCCTAAGGATAAAATTTTGTGCTACTATTATAATTAAAGGGGCACATTATTATAAATTTTATTCAATGTTTTGAGGATCTCCTTGATGAAAAGCTAAACATAGACAACACATTAGTTGTGGATATTGATGAAGAATGTATTTTTGAAGTAGCTATTGAAGACATTCCATACAAGAATAGTGAGAAGGAATATATTTTCTAAATAAAATTAATAGTTTTTATTTGTGATTGGATGTGTTTTTTCGTAATTATAGTTGTTGATTATTTATGATTGGATGTGTTTGTCCCTAATTTCACAATTATTGGGTAATCATGATTGGATGTGTTTGTCCCCTATAATAATTATTATAAATAGAAGCATTTGCCCCTATTTATAACTAATGATAGATATATGTGTTTGCCCTATATCTAAATTTGGTGTATGACCTAAATGGAAGTGTTTGTCCCTATCCTTGGTTTGATGGGTATATGTGTTTGTTCGTATCATTGGATATAGTACAATAAGGTAAATCCTATTGAAGAAGCATAATGAGGTGAGTTCCACTATTAATTATCATTAGTAGATGTGTATTTCACTACTCATACCTTTTTTTTTTAGAGGTGAGTTCCACTATTAATTATCATTAGTAGATGTGTATTTCACTACTCATACCTTCTTTTTTATGAACTTGTTCATAAAGTGTTGCTATTCCACATATCCCTATTTAGAGAATGATGTAATAGGAGGTTTTAGGAATATTACATCATTAGTTAGTAGTAGCATCCCTTACAAGTGATAAGTTTATCAATATGAAAACTAGGATAATGTAATGTTATTAGTTTTACATGCCCTTTTAGGGATTGTATTGAGTTGTTAGAACAAATCATCTATGTAAAGGAGTGGATTTATCTTATAATATAGGAGATATAACTCTTATGAATTATTGTTATGTATTATTAAAAAAAATGAATAAAATTATAACATTTTTGAAAACCAGTATTTTCAATGATGTGGAGAACTTGAAATAATTATGAAGACTAGTGGTGAGAGAGGTATGTTGCAATGATTTAGGTTACAAGTTTACATATCATTGCTTATATTCTTTGGTATTATGTGATATTAATGAACTTAGCCACACCATTCTATGTGAGAGTATTATTGGTAAAATTTTGGATGATTTGGTTATTTTTATAGTTGATATATGAGGATAGGCTCACCCGATTTGGGAAGAGCATCCTTGCTATTGTTGTGTGTACCTACAAAATTGCAAATAAATGTGACATGGCATACCTATGAACTGTGTTAGAAAGATAGTAACAAATGATGCAAAGTTAATATTCCTTGAGACATGGTATGAGTGCCACGATTATAAGGTTACATGTTCTCTTAAGAACATATTTGGACAAAAATGTGAAGCTAATACTTCTTGGGACATGGTTGGAAATTTGAGAAAAGACATTTCTAACGTCATAAGTGATGTTTGTGGTAAAAGGAATTTTGAGGTGTATCAAAGGATGGTTATTTATTTTGATATATTGTTGTAATTTAATTTAAGAGGGTTGCATGGGTACTAATTCAGAGTTGCATGAATGGCTGCTAGTTTATATATACATATTGAGAGTATATGGGATAAATATTTTATTGTGATTTTTTTTTATTATAAATGTTAGAAGTTAAATTCATGAAAGGGATGTCTTTAATGTATGTTCCTAGTTTCATGTTTTGATTTTTTTCTTCTTGGAAATAGAATAATTAGTATGGCTAATCAGATTCTTCAGTGTTGCTATAATGATGTAATTTTCCAACCTCAAAAGACTTCCAAGAGGAAGTCTATACAAGGGAAGAATGATGTAAGGCCCCTCCCTTTATATTATAGTCACAACCCCTTTTACTCTAAACTTATGCTACTCTACTTTGTAGATTAAGGGTGTATCATTTAGTTGATACAAATCCAATTATTTTTGAAGTGCCACTGTACTTTTAGTCATTTGACTCTAAGAGTAGATTAGTTAAATTCTTATGTGAATGTTTCTATTAAAGTAAATGACTAAATCTGCAATGATTAATACTATAAATTTCCATGCTTTATGGTGTTGCTAAGGTCCAATTGTAGTAACACTGGACTTTCTTATCATTTGACTCATGTTGATTGTGAATGTCTCCTATAGTATTTACTGGAGGTTCCATATATCAAGTAAATAGGGAAAGATGAAGAGTTTAGAGTCTATACTACTATTGAGTTGTGTTTTATCATTGAATTATGATATACACTTAGATTAAAGCATCATACCTGTAATTATAATTGGGAGATGTTAATAGAGAGTTAATCAACTAAGGGTAATTGAATCTAGCTTTAATTAGATTAATCTATTGGCAATATACTTGTCATTGATGTCAAAAGGGAATCTTATGGATGTCAAAGGGGAGATTGTTGTCCATGAGTTTGTTTGATGTCAAAAGGTCATCATAAGAAGGTCAAAATGGAAGATGGTTGAAGTTACAGAGAAAGCCTTGAAGGGTTGCAAGATTTAGAGCATCGAGCCTCGAGCTTACCTTTTATCGCTTACTAAAAGAAGAAAAAATTTAGTCATTTTTCAACTACGACCAATCGAGCTTCGAACTTTGGGCTTGAGGCTTACTCTTTGCTACAAGAGATCAAAATTCACACTTCGACCATATCTATACTGAATGCCCCAAATAAATGAAGTATGAGTAAATTTCGAAAGGTTTCAAACTTCGGACTTCAACTATACCTCGTACTAATTGCACACAGGAAAAGGAAGTTTTCATGTGTTAAGTATGAGAAGGAGTTGGGTGTCAGACATCAAAAGGTTGGCTTACACCCTACCAAAAGACAGGTAAGCGATAAGAGAAAATCCCTAAGGCTGACACCTGAAAGGGTTAAGTCTTATAAAGGAAGGGGTAAGAGGGAACCTCAAACCCCAACACCCTAAATAGTTTTGGTGTTCGTAGGATGGTGTTAAGGCTTGTGCCTTAAACATGAAATAAAGGAAGGGGTAAGATGAAACCTCGAACCCTGACACCTGAAATAGTTTCGGTGTTTGTGGGTCGGCCTTGAGGTTTATGCCTTAACAGTTTGACAAGAAAATAGTAAGAAGAAAGCCAAAATGTCGACACCCAAAAGGATTAAGGCTTGTGAAAGAAATGTTTGGGCATCACAGTTTGGTAGGAAGGCTTACGCCTTACAGAAAGGATGGTAAGTGGTAAGAGTTAAGGGCGAACCTTGACACTTGAAATGGCTTCGTTGTTCACAAACTCAGCCTCAAGGCTTATGCCTTAGCAATTAGTTAAGTATGTAGTAAGAAGAATACCCAAAGGTTGACACAAAAAATGGTTAAGTTTGGAAATGCTTACAAAGGTTTGTTTTGAGCATCATGAGTTGTTAGGTTGGCTTAAACCTTAACACAAAGGCAAGTAAGTAGTAAGGTAAAAGGTGAACCCTGACATTTGATAGCTTAGTGCAAAGTTGGTGTTTTTTGCTTAAATGTTTCAGAGGTTAGTGTGTTGGCTTGTGATAGGGTGAAGGAAGGTAAATGGTAAAGGGTAAGGCTGATGGTCGAACCCTGATAGGTATAAAGAGATTCAGACATATGTGTTTGGAATTGATTGTTAAGCTCTACTATGCACTTCAAGAATGGGGTAAGAGGGATTAATGATCCCCGACCTTTGAAAACTTAAAGCACTATTTGGAGTTTCAAACTTTGGTGTTTTAGAGTTTAGTGCATTGGTTTGTGATGGTGCACAGGAAGGAAAATGGTGAAGCGTAAGGCCAATGGATGAACTCCGACAGGTATATAGAGGATTGGTATCATAGTTCAATCTTTTTTCTTGAGGCATTCAAAGCATACCAATCATGAGGTAAGGGTGATTAACAACACCTGACCTTCGACAAGTATGGTTGATGGTAGAATTCCACCATTCAACAAGAATCTTGTGTTGACTTGGGTTGACCAGTGTGGGTATGCAGGTTAGTGACACGTGGCATGCAACATTTGGTCAAATGACTAATTCACATCACTGTTGTGAATCATCATGGCACGAAGGTTGAATTTGAAGGTCAGAGTAAGGAAAATGGAATGATGGTACAAAGATTGATGTAACTGCTCCAACTACATTCTTGCAAACGATTGGAAGAAATTGACGTCATCATTAATGCACAGGTCATCTACGAATCTAGAAGAGATTGAGCAAGAAGGAATATGACATTAAATGCAAAACAAACACTAGATTTGTTCATGCCAGAAATAGCAAAGGAAATAAATGAAGTCAGTGGTGTTTGGCTCAAGAAAAGGAGTGTTGTGTATGAAGAAAAGATGTGAAAAACCTAACAAAGGTATGCATATGAAGTTATATGAATAAGAAATGGACAATGTCATTAATACAACTACAAATCTAGAAAAGGTCGATTACGATTGAATGGGCATTAAATGTAAAACAAACCCTATGTTTGATTGGAACAAAATAGCACATGTAGTGAATGTAGTTGGTGGTGTTTAGCTTGAGGTAAGGAAGACTTT